>JAHWFP010179221.1:73695-90952 GCA_023313725.1 Lithobius niger | reverse complement strand
CAAATGCTCCTGTAGATGAGTCGCGTGTATGTTGACATGTTCATTTATGAACCTCGCCAGTTTGGTGAAAAGCTAATGTAATTTTGTATTTGACTTCAGGACCAGTTGGCCTTGTTAATAGTTTTACAGGAAGTGTACTGACCCTTGCTCATGTGCACTGAAACACTTCCCTGATGGCGCAGTGGCAACCCGGGCCACTGCACTGTGACTGAGGTTGGAGCTAATGACCTAGATGTCGATGCGCCATTAAACCTCACCCCTTCCCCACCCCGGTCTAGAAAATTCCAGGAGTTCATAGTTATAGCGAACAGGAAACAGGAACATAGGAAACATAGGGAACATAGGGAACATAGGGAACATAGGAAACAGGAAACATAGCGAACAGGAAAAAGCAAGATGGCGGCGCCCACAAACTAAAATTCGGCTCCAGGAATAATGCTCCTGTTTTGTGTAAATTCGAAGTCGCTCACGACCTATTGGGCAAGAATTCAAACTATGATCAACCACTGAAGTAGTGTTATACACTGCTTTAATTCCAAACCTGAAATTTGTTGTGTTTTGAAGCTTTTTTCGCCTGGTGTTTGGAGACGTGAATCTTTCTGTGCGCTCCGTCATTTCAAAATCTGTGCGTTTGTTTTTCCCCAGCAGTGCTACGTTTTCTCACGCTACATGTCGTCCTTCCACATACATTTCGGGAAATTTGAAGTGCTTTCTTGGTTGCTCTACTCACGTTTTGCTTTTTTGACTACTCACAACGTGTAGACGTAAGAGAGAAACCATTCCTTGTGTCGAGTGTGGAAAAATCTTTCTCCGTATCTTCGTCCATTTTACCACGATTGGACTCGTTTTGTCACGTCACATGTCGTCCTTCCACACATATTTCGGGTAAATTTGATGTGCTTTCTTGGTTGCTGTACTCACGTTTTGCTTTTTTTTGACTACTCACAACGTATGGGCGTTGGAGAGAAACCATTTCCATGTGAAGAGTGTGGAAAATTAGTTCTCAGTTTTTCGTCTACTTTACCACGTTTTGGACACGTTTTGTAACGCTACACGTCGTCATTAAACGTATATTTCGGATCAAACCTTGTGCATGTTGGATATCGACCCCACGCTTTACTTTTGGACAAGCTTACAAGCTTTTGGACAAGCTCACTTCTTGTTGACCGTGGAGAGAAACCGTATTCTTGTGAAGAGTGTGGTAAGATTTTATCAGCTTTTGCTATCAGTATGTTGATTTTGTTTACGATAGTTTTAAATTTCTCACTCAACCATTAACTCAGGCGTGAAACCTAAAATTTGTTTAGTTTGCGTCCTTCCGAAGTGTGATATCATGGAGTCTGGGTCAGTGAACCTCACACCAAACTCCAACCTGCGTGATTCCTTTTTGAAACGTGGCATGAAAGCGCGTAGGAGGACCCAGTTCTTCGATGCATCCTCCCATTCTTTGCCGAAATTTTCTCTTACGCAGTTGTGCTCCCCTGAACCCCAGTTAAGCCACTTGAGCCACTCAACGCTCACTGCTACTACCACTCCGGATGATTTGCATTTACTAACTAGGCTCCATAACATCCTCACTAAATTTGAAATCTCTCTGGGGGAAAAAGACATTGACTTACGAGAAATTGACTTGAAACTTTCATCAATCGAACACACATTACTAAACTTTCCGGCCAAGACCGACCAGACCCCAAGTATGACTAAACAAGACTTCGACCGATGGTCTGCTAACTTGGGCTCCGAACTACAAGAATACCACCTTAATCTCCAAATCGCACTTACGGAACAACTAAAACTTGGTTTTGATGGCATTCTAAAAAAGTTGGACGATCTACCAGCTGCAGATACTCAACCTAAAAATGTAATTGGTAACCAAGCCTCCAGTCACTCCTTCACACCAGATATCACCACAAAGTCATTTCAGTGCTCCTCCATTTTTACCATTCAAGAGGGGGGTGATATTGAACTCAGCTCCACACACCTATCCCAAAATCATACTGTTCCGATTGGGGAATTGACAAATCAAATTCCTACCCAACCTACAAACTTGCTACAGCCGGGCCTACACACCCTACCACCAAATATTACTATTCGCAGAAATCGTAAATTGAAGAAACCACCACCTGTTCCTGGAAATCTGAGCCCAAACTACGTGCCTCCCCAATCGTGTAACCTGACTTCGAAATCCGTTACGGCTTCTTCCTCTCCCAATGAGAAACCACTTCTTTTCATTGGGGACTCCCATATTCGTGGTGTTAGACCACCTACTATGTGCCGAGCAAAAACCTGGTGTTTTCCAGGCGCCACTGTCCAGTTCATTAACAATACCCTTCCAGGCCTCCTCCATCTTTTTCCTAAGGACGCCGACTTTGTTATCACAGCGGGATCAAACAACATAGCCATTGACTCCCCTACTGAAATTGCTAAACATCTCCATAAAACCATATCTCTACTGCGATCCCATAACCGTCTTGCCAAGGTAACGCTGGTGGGGCTGTTTCCACGTCTTCTTGCACGTCATAGGAATGACGACCAATTATGCATACACACTAACCTACTGATGAAAGATGTTTGTATGACCCGCTCCTGCAACTGGCTTTCCCTTGACCAACAGATATGCTCCAGGCCAACTATTCTGGCACGTGATGGTCTCCACCTCACTAGACTAGGCAAACACATTCTCCTTAAGGAAATTAACCAACTACTTGCGCCCTTGGAAAACCAACTCCTCTAAAAGGGAGTAGTCCCGCTTGCCCCACTCACAACTGTTCCCGGCGAACTAGGCAACCAGTATCCCCTACAAACAGACTACTGCCTCCTACCACTTTAGCCACCTCTGATTTAAAGTGTCTACTTCTGAATGCTAGGAGTATTTTAAAAAACTTACCATTTTTTCACGCTTTGCTGGCGCAAAACTTTTATGATTTGTACTTTGTTACTGAAATTTGGTTGGGTGTGGGGGACGCTGATGCTACTGTTCTCGGGGGATACCCTGTTGACATTATTCGCCATGACCGTAGTTCACACGCTGGAGGCATTATGGTGGTCCATAAGCGAAACCTTCCGACCGCTCTGGTGCACCTTTCTGCTGAGTCTGAATCTTTCTGTGTCATTATCCCAAATTTTAACATTCAGTTTATTTTGGCCTATTTACCTAACAGTTATTCACTTATCCAAATTGAAAATCTTTCTAAATTTATTCTGACTTCCTTTAATACAAAGCTTAATAACATTCTTTTAGGTGATTTTAACCTTTCTTCCGTCGACTGGCAGACTGGCCTCGCTTCTGACAAACCCCACCGTGACTTCTTAAGCAGTATTGCCCCACTGGCTTTCACGCAATTGGTTGATTTTCCGACTCGAGGATCTAATATTTTAGACTTGGTTTTTACGACTGAGAACAGGCTTATTTACGGTCTTACTTCCATTCCAAACTTAGGTACTAGTGACCATAGCGCTGTTGAGTTCTCTATTAACAACACCAGCACTCTTGTAAATCAGCCCCTTAAGCGACGTGCACCCATCAACTTTGAAAAGTTAAGATTACGGTTATCAAACTTAAATTGGCCCTCTATTTTTTTGGGGAATGACTCAAATGTCGATGACCTTTGGACAACCTTCTCAAACAACCTTCAGTTTCATATTGAAGCTTCTAGATACATAGGTCATCCTAACACTCGAGCTTCTTCACATTTTCTTCCATCCTTCATCCGAAAGATTGGTGTTAAAAAATTAAAATGTTGGAACCGACTTAAAAAATCAAATTCACCAGCCAACAAACTACTCTACGACAAGATACGACTGGCCTACTCCGATGCTGTAAATTCTTGGCACGCCAGGCGTGAACACCATACTCTAGCCAAAGGTGATCTTAGCTCATTTTTTCGTCTATACCGCACTAAAACACGATCTTCTAGAACTTTTCCACCACTATTAAAAACTGGATGTTATACAACCTCCGACTTAGATAAGTCAAATCTCTTAAATTCTATCTTTATTGCTAATGGTCAAATTGACAACACTTCACAAAATCCAGCTTCATCGACTGTTGTTCCACAAATTCCCACCTTGACCACCCTATCAGAGATGTCCTTTAACCGTGAAAGCTTACTCTCCGTTATTGCAAATCTAAAATCTAGTCATTCACTGGGCCCAGACGGTTTTTCCGCCTTTTTTTTCAAACAACTTGCTACCGAATTGGTAGACCCCTTGATTTTAATTTTTAATTTTTCTTTCGCAACTGGCACTATCCCATCTTGCTGGAATCAGGCAATTGTTATACCTGTTTTTAAGAAGGGAAATCCATCAGATCCATCAAATTATCGTCCTATTGCCTTGACTTCAGTAGCATGCAAATTGATGGAAACCCATATCCGAGTGGTCTTACTTAAATATTTGACTGAACATAACCTTATTAAATCTGACCAATTCGGGTTTCTGCCAGGACGTTCGACTACACACCAATTACTTCTGTGCTTGGACCGTTGGTCCTCTGCATTGGATATTGGTATCCCATTTGATACAATATATTTCGATTTCTGTAAGGCTTTCGAATCTGTTATTCATTCTAAATTATTAGTAAAACTGGTTAATATTGGCGTAAGTGGCAAACTGCTAACCTGGATTGGCGCTTTTCTGTCAAACCGTTCACAACGTGTTAAAATTGGTGATTCTTATTCCTCATGGGGAAAGCTTTCTAGTGGTGTTCCCCAGGGCTCTGTTCTTGGTCCAATCCTTTTTGTCATATTCTTAAACGATCTTTCCTTTGACCATACATCTGATAACCGTTTCCACTATAAATTTGCTGATGACCTTAAAGCGGGTTCCCCTATTGTAAATTTAACCGATGGCTTTCATTTATTTGAAGATATCAACTATATCTATAACTGGTCTGTTTTTTGGCAACTGCCTCTCTCCCTGAGTAAATGCTGTACCTTCCATATTGGTGAACAAAACCCTGGCCTCCTTTACTCTATGGCAAATGCCAACCTGAACGTTTTAACAAATATCTGTGACCTTGGGGTTTGGTTCTCAACTAACCTCAAATCCACTTTACACTGTAACAAAATCTCTTCCCTTGCTTTTCGCAGACTAGCGTTAATACGTAAATGTTTTACTTCTAACAACCTAGAAATTAAGACTCGTGCTTTTTGCGTCTTTGTTCGCCCAATTTTAGAGTACGCCAGTCCGGTTTGGTCCCCCCATTTACTTCAGGATATCGATGTCCTGGAGTCGGTTCAACGTTCTTTCACCCGACAACTGCCTAGCTTGAGGTCTCTACCGGCTGACGAACGACTCAAACTTTCCGGCCTTGAGCCTCTGGAGCTGCGTCGCCTTCGGGCTGACCTTATTTTGACATTTCAGATTTTGAAGGGCTTTCTTCCGGTCGACCTTCCTTTTTTCGATTTAGCGGCCCCATCTACGACTCGCGGACACTCTTTAAAACTTTCTCTGCCTAAATTCTCCACGGAGTGTAGGAGATCTTTTTTTGCTGTTCGCGTCGTCGGCGTGTGGAACTCCCTCCCTGAGCACGTTGTGTCAGCGCCATCCGTACCTATTTTTAAACGACATCTGTCTCTTTGCCCTTTGAACAAGTTTCTGAAACGAACTTACTAACTCTTAGGGCCAGTGTAAGAGGCATGCCCTTCTGTGTCCTTCCCCCACTTGGGGCAAACTGATTATTATTATTATGGAAAACGGTTGTTTGGAACTGGTAACTAATAGCAACGAATTGCTGCTTAAGAAGAAGCAGAAGCAAGCCTCACTCACTTTTTATGGCCTAGGGTTATGCTGCGTGTCGTCCTCTTTTTAATGACGTGTACTTTGAATTTAACTTGTAGTTTACCTTTGTACTTTCACGTAACTTATTTAACAGCCATTGTATCGATAGGGTTCTTCGCATGCAGCATTATTGGATCAGGGCTTCGCATTAGCACGTCAGTTGGAGCTGGCAAGAGTGACTCACGTCCTTTGGTCATTGGTCCCGGTGCGGTTCCGGTACTCCTTTTGTCTGAGGCGCCGTCTCCTGGCGACACTTAGCTTGGCTGCAACTACTCCGTCCTTCCTTTCTCTGCAAGAACCATACATTCTATTCTTTGGCTTTTGATAATGTCTGTTACTGCAAATGATTGTTTAAACCTGATGTATTTAACGTCCCCATTCTCGTAACGATACATATGTGATGTAACTTGTATAGTCATAGGATATACTCCATTCGAATATTCGCAAAATAAAGTTTAGTGGAATTTGACAATTTTTTGCGAAAATTTTTTAGTTGGTTTTTAAATTTTCCAGTGGGCTTCTGTAGTCCCAGTCAGTCCGCACTATGTTTCATTCACTTCCCCATTCCCTCTCAACTAATCTATAGTGGGAATGGTCCATGCATTCTAGATTGTTCAATTAAAGTTGAGGGAGGGGAGGGGCGTTCGAGACTACGGATACGTGCAGCTGCAGTTATCCATAAAACGTGTAAGCCTTGCCTAGTATATTATATTAAACTTTTGGATATATTAATAGACTAAAGGTATTTAAAGGCATTTTCGATAGACTAAAGGTATTTAATGAAAAACGAATGTTTTTTTTTTATTTTGGGGCGGGGGGGGGGGGGGGGTTTTTGGGCAAAAAAAAAAAAAAAAAAATTTTTTAAAAAAAATTCGAATATTTTTTTGGCGACTATTCGAACATGTTTTTTCCCTGTTCGTCCGACCACCTACTCCTAATGGAAACCACTTTCGTCCTACTTATTTAGAATTCCCCCCCCCCTCACTCTTTACTTTACCGGCCCAATTAGTAGCTTACTTGTTTAGGGTTCACTTAGTCACGAACTCAACACCAAACCTCGTAAGCCGTACCAAATGGCGGGCGAGCGAATCACCATCAAATTATTAAACCTGGATCAAAATGGAAGAAAGGTAATTCTTGACTCGGTCTCATCCTAAAGTTGGTCCATAAGTTGGTCCATAAGAGTTGGTCCATAAGTTGTTCCATAAGTTGGTCCTTGACTTGTTCCATAAGTTGGTCCTTAAGTTGGTCCATAAGTTGGTCCTTAAGTTGGTCCATAAGTTGGTCCAATGAGTCAGCCAACCATTTAATCAGTACCATCCATTGATCACCATGTCTGTGGAGTTTAAATACTTTGCGGTCCCCGTTTCACAGTTTTATTAATTAGTAATTTACCCTATAACCTGCTTATATACTCCGATATACAAAACAGGCCTACATATTGTCTCCGTAACAAAAGTTTTAAAAAATCTTCAGAAATACAGACGCGGATTGCAAGGAAATGAACGAGCCCGTTAAACACCAAACAAACATTTAAATTAACTGCTTTATCACAACGTTCGTTTTAAAGTAACACGTGTACTACATTCTAGTATCATGATTAGATCTACCGTCTTGGATTGAAAATCAACACCCTGAACAATCGGCTCGTCTTTGCTCGCTTCAGTCTAGTAAACAACTCACATGAAGACCGTTTTACGTCCTTGAAAGGAGTATACTATGCAGGCCGATCAGTTAAGTTGTGACCCAGCTTGATAGCTAAAGTACTACTGAGCGATATGTTATGAGACCCGGGTGATGTGATGAGGCCAAGAGGGGCCACTGATTGGTACATTCTAGTATCATGATTAGATCTACCGTCTTGGATTGAAAATCAACACCCTGAACAATCGGCTCGTCTTTGCTCGCTTCAGTCTAGTACACAACTCACATGAAGACCGTTTTACGTCCTTGAAAGGAGAATACTATGCAGGCCGATCAGTTAAGTTGTGACCCAGCTTGATAACTAAAGTACTACTGAGCGATATGTTATGAGACCCGGGTGATGTGATGAGGCCAAGAGGGGCCACTGATTGGACAAGAAATGGATGACACAGACACATTACCAATGCAAAAAAGCAGAACGAAAATCGGATCAGATTTGCAGGACCTATCATCCTATGACGTACGTAAAATGGCTACTTTCGACCTCCTGAATGGAAGGCAATGCTTCCCTGCAGGACGGAGCGTTTGAATGGTATGCCATTCAGGGGTCAGGGGTACATTCTGGGGTAATGTATCTTTGTTCCTGACATATTTCTAATATATACTCATGGTGTGTGAATGCATATTTAGGATGTTAGCAGCTGAATAACCTTGATAACATTTGGCAAGGTCATCCATTGTTTGTCCAAACAGTGGCCCCTCTTGGCCTCAACACATCACCCGGGGCTCATAACATATCGTTCATTAGTACTTTAGCTATCAAGCTGGGTCACAAATTAATTGATCACCCTACCCTGTATATTTTGTCAAACCAAAAAAAATCTAGTAGGCTAAGTTTTTGTTATGGAATACAATTTGTAGGCGTGTTTTAATGCGAAGTTCAGCTTCGTTCAGAGTGCAACTGTTGCACATGTGGTCTTTCTTTGGGATCAAAATTTTTAGTTGACACACACCTCTAAACGGCCCCCCTTATATTAGGTTCGAAGCGATCATGTGGGCGGAGCTCGAGATGATAATGGCCATCGGCTCCAGGAATTGTTTAGCGAAAACGGTTACCAGAAATTGGAATTTTTTTTAGACTGTGACTTAAACATGTTTTACATGCGCTAAGTAAATACACATACATGAGATCATGACATCCTCTTAATAACGTTTAGTGGCCCAATAAAGGCATACTAGTTTAATAGTACAAAACGCCCCATTCTCTATTAGGGGCGGTCTTTTCAAAGCATTAAAAAAAAAACGAAGGTGCGTTAGTTTAAAATTCGAGGTCCGCCATTTTATCAGACCATTACACGAGAGCAGTACCGTGCACAGTCTTCGATAGTGCATGTGCAATTGTTACTAAAAGAGCACAGTAAGTCGTAGTGGACATTTTTTCGGGGCAATTTTTTTTATTTACTTGCCGTTTTTTAAAGCCTTTTTGGCCCCTTTTAGGCGTCTTGAAGCCTTTTTTTAGACCTTTACGCCCTTTCTCAGGCAAAGCCGCACCACCAAATGTTTGGCACAAAAGAGCCACTTTTCTTTTTTACAAAAACGGCATTTTCTGAAAAGAATATGGACATTGCCCCTGTTCCCCTCCAATGCATGCCACTGCGCTAGAGGGCTGAATTATCGCTGTTTCTTTTTAATAGATTTGAGACTCCATAATAATTTTATAGACTCGAAATATTCGTATGGTCGCACAGTCTGTAGACTCTACAGTGAGGGTTCTATTCAACAGTTTTTTTCTATTGCTGTGCCCTGAGTTCAGGTAGACTGACTATATACCTGTCCTGTCGCCGCAACCAATCGTTCTTGCGAGCAATAAAAGAAAGTTGCCCCGTTTCTCAGCATCTTTTTCTTTCTTCTTTTTCCGTTTCGTCCTTTTTTCTTCTTTCTATGTGAAATGTGATTCCTATAGTAGTTTCCGATGGATCTGTTTTGATGTGAAAGCAATGCAAATGCCTCCCTTCCCCCTTTTTCCAATTTCCCCCTATCTCCCAAAGCTCAAAGCCGCCTTTTCAGGGAAATTGGTGGAGCGAGGGTTGCCAAATCTCGGTGAGCCAAAACTTCTTCTTTCAAGACCCATTTTTGCCGTCAGAATAGCAAAATGACAAAGTCTGCAAACGGCAGTAAGTGAAAAACAATCGGGAGGCTGAAGCAAATTTCCGTTTTTATTGTCTTACCCTGTCTCTGTCACACTGTGTTTTCGTTTTTTTCCCCCTTTTGGTACTTATTCAATTGAAATAGCCTGGTCTATTCGGCTTTACCGAGTTTCGAATGAGAGATGCAGCGGTTTTTGTTGCTGTAATTGTTCAGGTGAAGTGAATTTTATATGATTCGCGATATTTTGCCAACTTCGTTTGACGTGGACGAATATGTCTCGTCCGTTTGTTGGTGGTTTTCGAGAAGTTTTGCAGAAGAGGAGGTAAATTCGGTTTTTATTGTCTATGATTGTCGAATTGTTTTTTGTGGTTATTCATTTGAAGCGGTCTGGCTTTCCGGTTTAGCCTTTGTCGAATAAGGGGACGTTGATTTTTGGATGTTGTAATTGTGGCAGAGGAGGTGATGTTTGCATGATTTTTTCCATATTTATCGATTCGTTGGTGATTTAGACCGTTCCTGTCACATTGTGCTTTTTTTGTTCTTATTCACTTGAAATAGAAATTGAATAAGAACAACTAGTGTTTTAGACTGTTTCTGTCGATTATGCTTTTTTAAATTATTATTTAATGCAAAGAGCAATTGAATAAGAACAATTGAAGCGTAGGGCACCTATCAAGTAGTTTTCAGTTAAGTTAATGAAATAACGGCAGAGGCATAATTCGTGTAATGCCCAGGAGAAAATTTAAGAAAATAAATTATCAAATTGAGCCTTCCACGAAGCGACTTCTGGTAGTAAGGCCTCCATTCCTGGATACAATATTCATGGTGAGGTCGAACAAAATTAGTGATGACAAACTTCAACATAGTAGAAATAGGTGATATTAAGTATTTGAGAAGATAACTGCCAGTGCATCTAGCTTCAGACGAAGCAGCAAGTGACTGGGAATGGAATTTCAGACTGGCATCGACAATAACCCCAAGATCCCGAATTTCTTTGACAGAAAGAAGCATCGTTGACCCCATGAAGTATGTGTGTTTGGGGCTATAAGGTCCTAAGTGTAGGACTTTGCACTTAGATTCATTAAATGATAAACCATGTGAGTTGGTCCAACTCAAAATGGAGTCAAGGTCACCTTGCAGCAAAACAATTAGCAATTGCGTGATACACCTTAAAGTCATCTGCAAAAAGAAGATAAAGACTAATAAGAGACTCAGGGAGGTCAATGATATAAAACAGAAAAAGGAGAGGACCTAAAACAGAACCCTGGGGACACCAGATATACCTGAGGCCCCTTCAAACAGAGTATTACCAATACAGACTCTCTTTTTACGATTTTGTAGATCAGAAGAGAGAATGCTGTAGAAAAAATCAGGAATTCCGGCTGCATGAAGCTTAGGAAGAAGGGTAGAATGCGGAACTGATCAAACGCTTTGGCGAAGTCAAAATACACGACATCACAAGCCATCTTTCTGCCTAAGAAAGAAGTCCAGTGCTCAGTTGCAACAAGGAGATTAGAGAGGCAGGACCTACCTTTACGGAAACTATGTTGCGAATTGTTAAGAGGATGGTTCAGATTAAGCCAATCAGTCAGGAAATGGTGAACAAATTTTTCGAAAACCTTTGAAAAGATAGGATGTAAGCTTATGGGCCTGTAATTTAAAGGACTGAAAGTAGGGCCCCTTTTGTGAATAGGGACAGCAGTGGCTTTTTTGCCACGGATCAGGAAAAGAACCTTCAGAAATACATTTAGTAAAGATAATAGCTAGAGGGTTAGAAAGAGAAGAAGCGCAGTTTTTGATCAACAGTGGGTGTTGCAGGTCAGACCCTGCAGAAGTAGCAGCTTTGAGGGCAGAGAGGTGTTTATGAACAGCGGCTGCAGAGATTGAAAGATTGGCAGGGAATGGGCCCTTCAGGGAAAAAGGAGTGTTGCAGCTAGGCTGAGGATTTTGGAAAACCGAGTGAAAAAAGCCATTGAACTCATTCGCAGTTTCAACATCAGTGTGAGCAGGGTTCCAGTAGCACTCCTGGTGCAGTTAGGCTTTTTAGAAGCGTGTTTGTTATTCAAATAGGCAAAAAGCTTCTTAGGATTGGCCTTGCTATCTGAAAGAAGTTTTGTCTCGTAACTGCTTTTAGAAGCTAAAACAGATGAGGATGCCCTAGCTCGAGCCTCAGCATAGTTATTTTGGTTGGATATAGTCGGATTAGTTCTATAGCGATCCCATGCGTGTTTCTTTTTGTTGAGTGCTGCTTTTACTTCACGAGTGAGCCAAAGAGGCCGAGATGTGCGATTCTGCAGAGAGGAACAGAGAACAACAAAATTCTTCACCTCAGTGAGAAAATCGTCGAGAATGGCCAGTGCAGTCTCAGCAGAGATGTCAGAAAATTCGTATTTCCAATCGATAGAAGAAACCATACGATTGATAAGCGTGAAATCAGCCTTGAAATAGTTTGGGCGTGAGGAGTGAACGAGTAGGTGAGCCACGGCTAGACACTAGGGAAAACAACATAGTTATAGGGTCACTTTTGCTCAAAGGGAGCATTGGGTCAATGTTGATAATGTTATGCTCGGATTCTGTAAAGACAAGATCCAAGTGGCTCGGTTTTTGGCCCCTACGGTAGCGTGAAGGGAAGGGGACATGCTGGTAAAGAGAAAGACTGGACACTAAGTACAGGAAGTCAGTGGGCAGCTCGGGACCATGCGATGTGTAAGAGTTCCAGTCAATTGTGGGAAAGTTAAAATCCCCAAGAAGGAGAGTAGAGTAATATGTAGGTGGTTTAGCAGAATGGATAAACTCGAATGAAACATGGGAAGTGTCACCTTAAGTCTTCTAATCCCTGCAGTCAACTATGCGGCGTGGGCTCTTGGATTTCCTCCAATAAAATTTTAACAAACCTATAGAAAAACAACTTGACTCTGTGAAGATTCGAACCAAGGAGCTATACGTGTTTCAATTGGCGAGCTCTCTACCAATTTAGGCCAAGTATCTGCTTGGATATGTATATATAAATTTTCGTTTTTCATTTAATGCACTGCGATATTCCGGTACCCAGTGGGACTCACCTCCACTTTTGCCTTTTCCTCGTGTTTTGATTCGTACAGGTCGGGTCCATTTAGGGGTCTTACAAATAATGGGTAGGGGAGTGGGGCACTTGGGATAAAGAGGGAAATGTGAGAAGGGTTAGAATTTTTTGTGGCCCATCCATTATCTTACACCGTAGCAGGAAGACAGAGAGGAGGATGTTTTCGTTGCCATGGCGGTTGTTTTGTTCATTTCTGTTGCTATAGCGAGACTGTTGCGTAGGTCGGGAAGAGCTCGGTTTTCATACGGATTGTTGGCTTCTCAGAGTAGGAGTACACGCAGAATGACAAAAGTAAAGTTTTGTGGTAAGTAGGATATTTTGTGATAAGCAAACATGCTTAATAAGTTCTGATTAGATCGAAAATGCCTCAGGGAATTAACCGGTAAAAAAAAAATCAATTGAACCACTGAACCATTAATTGAGTGGTGGGCCATTAACCGTTGAACTGTTGAATCATTACTGACAGTGCTGATCTCCGTTAAGGATCATGGATACTCGACTGGCTAGGTATCCTATCCTATATATACTTTATACTCGCGCGCCTCATGGATACGGACTAAACGCGCACAATGAAAGGGGTGAAACCAGCCAGAAATCATATCGTAGCACAATCCGTTTTTTTTTTATATTCACTATTATAATCACTGGAACTCGCTCTGAACGTCTTTATTGTTAAGGGCCACCGCGCACACAGCGGCCAAGTCGCACGGCCAGGTCGCTGCAGCCAACGAGAATGCTTACGGTGTATGTAGCAACGCGCACTTAGCCGCAAATGTCAGCCTGTCGCCGCGGCCACTGCGATCTCGGGCGCCGAACAGGCGGCCACAGAGCGACCATACTTGCTCCAGATTCATTTAGCACCACGTGATCGAGAATTATCAATGAAAAACGGACGTGGCCTCGTGGCCCGTCGCCGTGTTTTTTGGCCGCGACGACCACTGGCCACGTGACTTAGACGCTCAGTGCGCGGGCGGCCTAAATTGTCTCACGTTCGAAGTAGTTATTTGTACCAACTACTTTATCCAGAGCGACTTCACCAGCTTTTCAGTCTTTGCTATCCCAGTCTAACTTCCGGTAATGGCTGGGGCTTTTTCCTCGACGCTAAAACGCTTTCAGATCGCTATGGACAACGTAGTGATACAAACGCGAGTTCGAGTAATTATAATAGCATGTTAAGTGTAGAATTTAATAACGCTCAATACAGGTACAGATTTTAAAGAAAGAATGTAACTTTTTTCCTTTTAAATTGTGTTAATTCCATTTATTAATGACATTTGTTACAACACAGCAAGAAAAGAGCGGCATGCCGTAGTTTGAATCTACATCTGTACCTTTTTCTAGAGGAAATTTATTTCTATGAATTTTCACATTTATATTTTTCAAATTTACCATTGCCAATTAGCCGTTAGATTAGCCAAATTGACACGGCTTAGTTTATCAGATGACCATTCTTCACATGCTTAAGTTGCTTCAATCCCATTTTTGCACACCCCTGGTAACAATCGCTGATTTCGTTTGCTTCGCTCACTCAATCAGTGCATCCCATTCAGTTGTTTTGTTTATCCCTGCATCTTCCCCTTAATTTTTCCAGATTTCGTTGACATTTAGTCATGCAGAACCCTCGAAGGTCGCTGTTACGAAACCAGCGGAACGTGAAGCATTTTATTTTTGGGTTATTAACAAGAACCCCGTTAACTCGTGGAAACTCGTATTGTTGCGTAACCATCATCTAACGTGCATCCCTTTATACTTACGCAATCCACGGCAACGTTAATGTTTCTTTATTTTGTCCTTCGTTACAATTCAGTTTTTAGTTCGTCCAAGCTTTTACAATAAATCTAAGGACCAGTGTTGATTGTTCAAGCCATTGTTGCTTGAAATCTTTGGTGGCAACTTGGAAAAGAAACGAAATTTAAATTCGCTAGTGGCGAATTTCAAAACCCTTTCACGCATTTGTCCTGACCCCTACAACCCAACAAAAGGACCATGCTCAGATCAACATGCATCCGTGTGCAAAAGTTCAGCTACGCAGGCCTTCTCAATTTTGCGCTAGCTATGAGCAAAAAGTCTTTGGGATTGAACATGGGAAAAATCTTAATAGCTAGCTACTAGCTAGACAGTAACATAAAAACAACGTTATTAACGCATCTTTTTCTCTATGATTGGTGGACACTTATCCTTTAAATTTTAGTTTTTCTTATTCTCTGACCCTTCCCCTTACATTATCCACAATTTGAAACATTTCTGTCGCATTGGTATTTATCCTCAACATGCCAAAATATGCTTTTAGTTACTTAAGTTAACAGACACATGTCTGCTAACATATTTTGACAATTAGCAAATTTACAACTTGTAATTTTTAGTCTTACGTGAAAACAGTGGCATGCTTAAGAGGGGGCACGGGGAAAGGGGCATTGCCCCGCCCTTTTCGTAGAATGCCCTTTTGGAAAAAAATTGGCCGTTTTGTACCGACATTTACTGGGACGCAGTGCCTGAAAAAGAGGCTTAAAGGCCTAAAAAAGGACCAAAAACTCGTAAAAGGGCAAAAAGGCTAAGAAAAGGGCAGGAAAGGGTAATAAATTTTAGCAAAAAATCAACCAAATCGTCCTGTGCCCTTTTAACAAAAGTTGTTCCTACCCTCGAGTGGTCTGTGCACGCTACTGAGTGAAAATAGGCAAAATCTGAGCATTTCATTATCGTTCAGTTGTAAACTTTTATTTTAAGGCAATGTCTTATCGACTCCTCAAACTGACATTTCACAATGCTGTTATCTCCACTTCGAATTTCAACTAAATTCACCGCGTTTTTCACTAAATTTCAACTAAATACACTGTATGTTTGTGATCTGTAGGTCACCACTGAGAAAGACTGAACACCTACTTAGCTCGGCTGGAGCCTGTAGCCAGTACCCGTCCCGGTAACGCAGTGGTTAGAGCGCCCGGCTAGTAAACCGGAAGTCCTGGGTTCGATTCCCAGTCGGGGCAGTTGCCTTTTCTTTCTTTCTAGGACTAGTGTATTGCGTAACCTCACAAGGACAGTATTTAATGCAGACTGCTTGCTTCAAATACACTGAATGCCGCTGCCCTTTTTAATTTTTATGCATCCCGTTCTCACGCTTTAATTTCATCTCGTAATATTCCTCATGCATCGCCACCATATTTGTACACTCTTTCACAACAGCCTCACGCTTCAGACACTGTTGAGGCACAGAAAACAAGACCCCTTCTCCTCACATCAATACGTAGAGTGCAGAGATTGCAGTGCAATAATTGCGCAAGGCGTAATTACATTCTTAGCGCTGGCTATGCAGTTGAAGTGGTCCTCCGTGGCACCAGCTGGGCGTGGTCAACTATCTCCTTCCATGCCAGACCTCTAATTTTCGAGCTTGAAGTTGAGGCTCATCTCAGTGTTGTGTGTGTCCTATCGTCATGCCTATTCCCCCTCCCCTCCCCCCCTTCCCTTGTGTGTCCAAAAGGAAGTAGCGCGTTGTAGCAGGATGTTGTAGGAGGGTCCATGACCTTTGGATAAGGCTCATTGGCAGCGTTTATTCTGTTAGTGGTGAGGCGGGCGTGGAGTCGTTTGCCTTCTTGCGGCTACTGTTTCTTCTGTTAGCCGGGGGCCTTATGCCAGAAATCACTGCCACGCAGAAATATGCCTGTAAATCTTCGTTAGTGTGGTTAAAGGGGCTGGAATTAAAACAGGCTTAGGTTAAGGATGCTTGGTGTTGAGCAGGCAGAATATGTAGGTAATACCACTCTTTCCCTGTGAATAGTATATATTTGGGCATGACCAGTAAATTATCCGGCTCGACCTACAACAATAACACGGGGTGAGACAAAATGGCCGCCACGAGTGGCCATTTTGTTTCTTCGAGGTCTGTTTGGGAATTGGCCAAGCAAATCACATCGGTGAGTTTTTGGACGGTGAGTCCCGCCATCTACTGCCAAATAGCGGCCACCGACAAAAATCGTAGTAATTCACTAACTGTAATCATCCGGAAAATAATAAGTCATAATAATAAATCAAAGTTTGTCGCAATAGCAACGGGTCTGGCAAGGACCGGGGGGTCGCTAACAGCCAGCCACAAATTATACGGCATTTACTGTAAAATTAACGTCTTTAAAAAATGAGAAATTACTTATATTGAATTTCAACAATATGATAAAATTTTTAAAAAATTAAATAAAACAATGGCCAGGAATGTGGAATAGACGAAGGTGGGATGGGGAACACAAATGCCTTACCACAAAGGTTAGACCTGCCAGGGACACTTTGGTCCCGGATGGCAACGCCAAACGTGTAGGTTTTTCAGTTGAAGGATGGCCAAGGTGCAGACAAGGGAATGTTTAAATAGGCTAATGAAGCTAAACAATTTTTTTAATCGTTGTAAACTTGATAAAATTTTTTGTTGATTTTAAAAAGTAAAAAACAAATGCATCCTCATAATGGGAATTGTCGTAATCAAATAGTTAAAATAATATACATAAAGTTTAAAAAAAAATCTATTCACCACATACTCGATTGATGGATGGGCTACAGGATATCAATACCGTAGTAGTGTTCGGAGGCGGGGGTCATAATGGTCTTTTAGTAAATTTACTG
>JAHWFP010179221.1:51564-73685 GCA_023313725.1 Lithobius niger | reverse complement strand
AAATTTACTGAGGTCTACAGTGAGCAGTTCTCTCCTAAATGTTGCCTTAGAGTTCATGGCCACTGACTAGGACGAAGCGCATTCCAAGCGTATTCTTCAGTAAATACCGACATGTTCGTTTATCCAGAAATCGTTTCAAGGAAGAGTAGCAGCATTCTTTTGTACTGAAGGTGTCGCCCTCGGTTAACAGAAAGCGGCAAGATGACAAATCAATTGCATCGGCATTGCATTAGGCGGCCGTAGTGTCCAACCCAGTCGCTGATACTATTTTTCATCCAGAATCCGGCCACTACTGTAGTAGAACCCTGATTTTGGTGGAACTAGTACCTACTTGCAACGATTACCAGCAGTGGGTGCCGTCTTCAATCCACCGAATGGCAAGGTCTACTTCCCAGATTTACTAGTTACTGTTCGATCATTTTGTGAGTAGAGAAGGCAAAAGTTATAATGGTAGCAAACTAGCAATTGATGAGGCAGAGCGAACTCACAACTACATGCAATGAACGTTTAAGGTGCTAAGGAAGTGGTCGCTTAGTTTCAAGACAAGGCTTAATCCTAATTCACTTGTTACTGCATAGCTAGGGGACTATGCACATTGCTTTACATACTAGGCATCAGCATGAGGTTGACAATTCGGACTGACCCTGCAGTCGCTCTAGAGGTTCCAACTTGCAGGTGTGAACCCCAACACCAACTGGCCAGCCAGCTCCCGTCCTTTAAACCTAGGAGAACAATATGCTCTCGCCTGAGGCATTTCGTCTCGTGACCGGCTAGCAAGTGCGATCCGATCCTAACTGGTTGAACAATAGGATTCGCTCGTTACCCGGCTGTTGGCGCTTAACCAGCTACCATGTGTGCACGTAGTTAGTGGTACTCAACAGCTATGTTTAACGGCAAGGTGGACTACGGAATGCTGACTCCGTGAGTTGCATATTGCCGTACGTGTAAGCCTGTTACAAACGAATTGTAATTTTCGGCACTAAATTTTAAGTTTTTTCATAAATAAAATCCTAAATCATTAAAAAGCCAGGACAGACCCAACTGTTGGTGTTTAAAGGTTCTCCATGTTAGCCAACAAGGCAAACTTTTGACATTATGGGTAGGGGTGGGGGGGGGGGGGTTGTCTAGGCTCTTTAATGTATTAGAATTTTTTTGACCAAGACGTAATATTTATCGCCGAGAATTAAAGTTCACCCATTGCATATATAGTTGTGAGTTCGCTCCATCTCATCAGTTGGTACCGTTGTAATTCGAAACTAATCGGCGTCACTAAAACAAAATGCTCACAATAAGAATACATAAGTAATCGCTTAAAAAAACTGGTAGCACATCTTAAGATTTAAATTGCTTTTAAATTAGATCAGAACTGACAGGTCAAGATTTTTTTAATCCACCATTCCGTTTTCACACGCGTCATATTTTGAGTCTAGCTAAATATAATGCATAGTTTTGTGTTATGGTTGTGTATATCTCCATCCGTGGCTCAAATTTTTTGTAATGAAGTGAAACCGGCTGGAATTCAATACTGACCGCGCACGAGTATTTCGTCAATTTTGGAGGGTGTTGTCGGTATTACCCTTGGTTCAATGGGGCTGCCGATGCCTCAGTTTTTTATTTCAAGTTCCTCAGCCGCCCCACTGGGGTTGCTTGGTCGGCGCACTGCTGTGTTGCCTTGGAGAGACTAAGGCCCGTGTTCTGAACTCTGACTTAAGCTCGTACTTGACTTGAAATGACGTCACACCTATTTAGTGCCATTCACCACCAGAACTTCGTTTGGATACGTTTGGAAGAAATCGGGTGGTAAATGGCACTTAATAGGTGTGACGTCATTAGACTTGAAATGACGTCACAACTATTAAGTGCCATTCACCACCCGATTTCTTCCATGTGTATCCAAACGAAGTTCTGGTGGTGAATGGCACTAAATAGGTGTGACGTCATTTCAAGTCAAGTACGAGTTTTAGTCAGCGTTCAGAATACGGGCCTAAGATGTTGTGCGCCCTTTGGTGTCGTTTTTTAAAGCAGTTACAATTTTATCCAACGTTTTAAAAAAATCGACGTTACCTATACTTCTCTACCCTGGTGCTGAGGTAGCGTCTTTAATGTGAATTACACAGCCAAAGTTCGATGAATATTGTTTAGCCCACAAAGACTTGTCGTCCGTCGCTCGCGCCATAGATTAGGAAGTTAACTAGATATACCTTCTCACTTCTTCCCGTTCTACGCGGAGCTCTGGCGGTAGTTACGGCTACTAATACCTCTGCTAATGCTTTTGCCTTCGAAGCAGCAGAAGGCAAAGCATTTGCAGAGGTATTAGTAGCCGCAACTACCGCCAGAGCTCCGCGTAGAACGGGAAGAAGTGAGATGGCATATCTAGTTAACTTGCTAATCTTTGCTCGCGCGTCGCATGGATAGTCTATACATATAATGAACGGGGTGAAATCTGTCAGAAGTCGTATCGTACAACAAGAGAGCGTTATTAAATTTTACGCTTACGCGCTATTATCATCAATGGAAATCGCGCTGTACGTTTTTACTAACAACTTGCCTCACGTTCGAAGTCAATGATTATTTGTGCTCGTACGTCGCCCAGAGCGACATGAGAAGTGTTTTGATATCGAAGTTAAAGCCTGGGCCATGACCGGAAGTTGACTGGGATAGCCAAAAATGAAAATCTTCTCAGATCGTTCTGGACAACCTAGGGGTACAAATAATCACTTAGAACGTGAGACATCATGTTAACAATAAAGACGTTCAGCGCGAGTTTCAGTGATTATAATATTGATTATTAAAAAAAACCGGATTGTTCTTCGATATGACTTCTGGCTAGTTTCACCCATTTCATTATGTACTAGTATCGTACCCGGCTTCGCCCGGGAATTTGTTTGACCCGTGGTTGTTTCCCAGTATTTGCTCGGTGCTACCTGATCGTTCACTGCAACAGTCGATTTTGTTTGTGTTACACTCCCCCTTTCCGCCAATCCTCTCCCTCCCCTCTCCCCTCCTCCTTTTATCCCGTCCTCTCCCTCTCCTCTTGGTTTCCTTCCCTTCCTCCTCATTGCTATACGTAGTTGTGCATGACGTCATGTAATACTTGCCCTTGAGATTACCACAGTGTTTGGTTAAAAGAATAATTGTTAGAGCAAATTGTTATTCGAGGCAACAATGTGCCAATTTCAACTTCTTTTCAGGGCAACAACGTCGCAGTTTCAACTTCAAGCCAAACAATTGACACACTCGCACGTTTTCATTATTATTCTTCCGGGGGTCGTTGCGGTTGCTGCATTTCTGCTATGAGACTTTGGTTTATAATGTAAGATATCCATGTGACGTGCAGACGACAGACAACGAACCTCTGTGGTTTAGCCATGTTCGGGCGTGTTTACGCAATAAATCGCAACCAATTTTTTTTTTCGCTTACTAGCTGTTACTTAGTTAATGTAAAATTTCCTGGTTGCTACTTGTCTTTAACGTAGCTTGAGGCTTTCGAGTTGTCTATCCCTTGTAACCATGGCAACGATGGGATGGAGATCCTCTCCTCGGTGCTCGCGACGCAGCGTGTGATGGATTTATAAAAACAAGAAAACAATTCCCATTGCAGTACAAAATTGAAAAATGATTTATGAATTCCGACATTCGATGGTTCGCTTTCGAATTGCCAAATTCGAATGGGCGCCATGTTGGAATTCAATTCTCGCTGCGAGAGACCATGTTTTCTACCTTCGTTGGCTCAATCTAGATGCTGTTTTTTGTGGAAGAATGGACAAATTTCGGAAATAACGATAAATGACCGTGTAATTGTAGCAATGTTTAAAATTATTGTTGTACTTTCTTTACTCTTGTTCTAATTATAAATAACTAGCAGTTGTGCCCGGCTCGTCCGGGGTTTGTTTCGCCCGTGGCTGATTCCCGGTTTTTTTTTCGATAATTGTGGCCTAAACGTTGAATGCGACAGGGAATTTTGTTTCTTGGAATACTCCCCGTTTGTTCCATTCTCTACCTAGTCTCTCCCCTCCTCCCAATCTCCCAAAAAAGTACCTTGTTTACCTTGCTTAATGGTAACAAACACATTGCCACCCCAGGCTCCCAATTGCTTTATTTTCTAAAGAGCAGGGTTAACAGACGCACTGCCCCACACACGGATATTTTCTTTTCAGCCCCCCCCAACACCAGTTTATTTCTTTAGCGTAAACGATCCGTGCCGTGTGAAAAATACCTGTCCTTCGTGCATGACGTCATGTAAGACTTGCCGCTGAGATGACCGCGGAGAGCAAATTGTTAGTCGAGGCAACAATGTGCCAATTTCAACTTTTCTAGGCAACAACGTACCAGTTTCATCTTCTGGCCAAAGAATTTACACGCTCGCCCGTTATCTTTGTATGGGTGGCCATTTTCGTCGTTCTGCTTTGGGGGGTTGTCGTGTTTTTCTGAGACTTTCTTTACAATGAAGATTGTGGATCTATTGCCGCATTGCTTTAGTAGAAACTGGAAACTCATCATGAATATATAAAGCTACGCGAACAAATAGCATTCAGCGAGTGAGAAGGAGTTGTTGTGCAAATAAATACTCCCTTAACATTGAGATGGTGGTCAAGTCTCAAGCGTCGAGTTTTCGTGATTTTAAATTTTAAAATGGCAGCGTGGCATTGTTTTAGTCTTCTACCGATTTGGACAAGAAGACTGGATGTAGTTTATTAGGCCTGTTTTTGGGCACAACATACTGCGTGTATGGATATTATGGAGGTATACTTTTTACTATACTTTTTCTCCAAGTTGGCGGACTGGTAACAGTTTATGCCTCACTCTTATCATGTTTTAATTGTACATGTGGGACAAATTATTGTGACCAAGGGATACAAATTTTCCCGAAAATTAAATACCGTTTTGGTTTGTTGATTGTTCATGTGATTCCTGTATCTCTGTCATGAGGGGTTTTTTAAAGTAATTATTACAACTATCTCTCAAAATTAAATTGTGATTTGCGGCTGCAGTTTATGATAGAGGTTTATGATAGACTCGCAAGAAAACTCACGCTAACATGAATCTGGCGAGATATATTTAATTTTCGGCCCAGTATTTGGGTCATTTATTTGCACGATAAAAATGTTGATCATTAAAAAAGGTGGAAGCTGCCATAAATTGTGGACTTTCAAGTTGCCACCATGGTGGAAAATGCCCTGTTACGGTTGTTACCATTATCGTGCTTCTCTTGGCCAATCATTTTCTGTTATAACAACAATCCGCGTTAACAGCCGTTTCTTCATGCACCGGCATGTTGGATGGCAGGCAGTGACTGTCTCTTCTGAATGACCAGTCATTAACTAAAGGAGGGAAACGACTCGATTGTGCCCACTTGTGTTGTTCTGTTCCAGCGTTGCAATTCCAGATACCGTCTCCTTGCCAAATAACCAGCACAATGGGCGTCATCAAGAAAGCAGGAGCTCAACCTCCATTCTGTTGTTGTGAAGTGGACACTCTCGTTGACCACTAAACAATTCCAAAAGGAGGCCTGGCGAAATCAGTGGACCATCCGTGACACGCCCTTTATATTGCGGGTGACAGTAGTGGCCATCGTCACTTTGTCCCAGATAATTTCCCTGTCGCGCAATTGCAATAACACTTGGTTTTCTCAAGTGGGGGGATGCCAAAAGGTATATTTTAGATGGTATAACCGGAGTCCGCCATTGAACACAAACAAGCATCAGTGTGGTTGTTGCCCCCTTCTCCTCCATTCCTGGAAGAGTCTAATTAAATTGAGGAGGCAGCGGGCTTTCAAGAGTGAAGTGGTACTCAGATTCGCCATGATATACGATTCGAATGGGATCCCTAGTATACTGAGCGGAATTATTCATAAGCGTTTTCTGCGAATCACACACACACCAAAACGACCCGTTATTCTAGTTCCTTTCAACGCGTGGCTGTAAAGCCACTAAAATATTCAGATGCTGCTTCGCCATTTCTACAATTCGTCCATATAAGGCCCCTCTCAGGATGCGAACACGAATCGATAACACTAAGAGGTGCTACCGCAGCTTTCATATGCGATTGTCTTCACCCTGGCTGGACTGAGGACCACGTAAAAGCAATAACACATGTTGTAACGCATGCTCATGCAAAATAATACTTTTATGAAAGTGACAGTGTAGACATATGCGATTGGCAATAGGTATAGGCTGTAATCCTACTTTGGCGGGGTCGAAATAAAGTGGGGGGGGGGGAGGTTGGCAAGCATGACACTTCCCCCTCCTAAGTTGGAAAGGTTAAGTTGGAAACATGAGCCTCAGTCGGAAACACGGAAGTTGGGACTAAACCACGAAATTAAAGGCGGGTAAAATAGTAAAAAAAATTCTTCATTTTCGAAAAATGGAGTTTCAGTCGGAAATATCAGCCTCACACAACGCCTCCCCCCCCCCCAATACTTTGTCTTTGAGCTCCCCAAGTCTGTGATCAATCTTGAGTACCGGCGATGCTCCACCATTGTTTTACCTTGGACCTTATTATGTGGTGTTCCTTAATGATATCGTCAAATTATGTTAAGCCATCGAAAAGTAATGCATTATCTATATCATTCCAAACGTACGATGTGCGTGTGCCTCTACTCCTCTTGCTAAGATTAGAGTAGCGTCAAATGAAAGATAATTAAGTTATGCTCCGGTTAGGTCTATTTGAATTGCTGTATTTGATTTTTTGACCCTCAAATACGCGAAAAAATACTCTAAAAACTGCTCGTAACATTAAAGTTCGATGAGGAAACTACCGTAATTAGAAAGAAACTAACTAAACTATATGAAGCGTCGCTCGACACCAATAGAGTAAGTGGAGCGAACGATATGGCTAGTAATCAATAAAGAAATAGGGAACAAACATTTCTAATAAGTGAAATTCCTAGCATAGAAAAATGCAAAACCTAATCGAACGGAATTAATGCAGTTAAGAACAGAATGTTAATCTTCGTTGAAAAACAAATGTTTCAAATTAGTCCTGTTAGAATGGAAGTATGCAATGCTAACACTATAACAACACCTGATATCTGATGCTTATATGTATATGTATATACATTATTGCCTATTTATACGTTTTCAAACAACACGGTCACTTTCATTTACCATTTCTTCAGCAAATCTCGGGCGTGGTGGCAATGTAATTCAGATGCGCGTTTGCTTTGGTGTTGTGTTCGCTTGTTTCTTATTCAAAAATTGCAGGTGTGAGATGGAAAGAAAAATATACAAAACAAACTAATGTTTTATAGTATTTCTCGCTTGGTCGAATAATTCTGATCGCCATTCCTGTAAGATGTTAAAGGTTCACAACTAAAAAAGTATCAGTAAAATTCAATAGTAATCATCAAAAGTAAGCTGGGCAAGTGACACGCGTACCAGTTCAAATCCAAGTCTTGCCAATCGATTGAAAAGTGAGTGCATTCTAGCGATTTGGAGGAGCTGGTTCACCGGTTCAAATTCAAATCTTGTCAATCAGTTGAGAAGTAAAGGTATTCTAGCGATTTGAAGAAGAACTGGCTTACCGGTTCAAATCCAAGTCTCGTCAATCGATTGAAAATTAAGAGCATACTAGCGATTTGGAGAAGAACTGATTCACCGATTCAAATCCAAATCTCTTCAATCGATTGAAAAGTAAGAGCGTTGTAGCAGTTTGGAGTAGGTCTGGTTCGCAAGTTCAAATTCAAACCTCTTCATTCAATTCTAGCGATTTGGAAAATTACTTGTTGGTTCAAATCCAATCTCGTCAGTCGATTGAAAAGTAAGAGCATCTTACAGTATTACGTTATTTCTTGTGTATGCTTTTGCCGTTATCTCATGTCTGACTTGCCTTTACCTGTACGTTATCGGCAGCTATTTTTTGTCTTCATTTATGTAATTTCTTTGTCATAGACCGTAGCTTTTGTTATAAAGTTGGGCACGATTCTTCTTCATTTCCTATATGCTAACAGGTTTGGCTGTAACTCTTCTATGCATAGCCTATATATAGAGCCTTCGATTCTGCAACTAGTTTGCTGCAAGCACAGCATAAATAAAGTACTGCTTCAACAGATGGTAGGAAGTGGGTGATGTACTCATGATGCATGAAATGCTGATATTAAACTTAGTAATTGCACTGCCGTTCAATTATTAACGTTACCAAAAATGGCTGGGTGGTGTGTGCATGATTCATGTGGATGAATTGTTAAATTGATCATTTCACGTTAGAGTAAATCCACCCAAAACCAAAACTGGTATAAGAGCAGCGGCCAAGTTGCCAAAAAGGGTCGGCCTTTCGAATTGGTGATATCATTCAACCAGGGAAAGGCCGCCAAGGTTAATCCTATTAGCCAAGTTAATCGCACCTACTAATAGTTCGAAAGTTAAATGAAAACTAGAAGATTGCTACTTGTGGTAGCAATCTTCAAGTTTTCATTTTACGTCCAAAGTATTATTCCGTGCGATTAACTTGGCTAATAGGATTAACCTTGGCCGCCTTTCCCTGGTTGAATGATATCACTACTCTGAAAGGCCGACCCTTTTTGGAAACTTGGCGGCTGCTCTTATACCAGTTTTGGTTTTGGGTGGATATCACAACTTTTATAGGCCTGTGAATACAAAGAATTCCACTGTCTAATAGTCTCCGCTACTTTTTTTGTCTGGAGTGTCTATAAATTTTCTAATTCATAATTTTTACGTTGACATTGTCCAATTAGCCGTTACACCAGCCAAATGGACGTGGTTTGGCTTATTGTATCCCCATGTTTCACATGCTTAAGTCTATTTAACCCGATTTTTAAGCGCTCTGCCTAACAAACGCTGATTTTCGTTCGCTTCGCTCACTCAATCAGTGCATCCCCCTTCACTTGGCCCTCCCGAGGTTAACGTTAATCATTCAATCATGAACACATAGCCTACTACAAACTCACGGAATCGTAAATGTTCATACAGTTCTAATATTCTGGTGGCAGACGAAGATTACTAAAACTAAACAACTCACCAGCTGTTTAAAATTACTCGCCACTTACACTAGACTGCAAGAACAGTAAGGCTGCATAAAATAAAATGTCCGCGTCACGTTATTGAGGACACTTTTTCTCCATAAAGAACACGTTCCCACCTGTGCTGACGATGTGAATTTTGTTTCCTAATCTTCTTTCCAGCAAAATTGTCCTTTTTATCCTAGTGGGGCAGATAATTCAGTTTGGATTCCTGTACCGTAAAAAAAACAAGACCAAACCTTTGTAATAAAAGATAAAGATATTCTGTCTCTTAGTGAACCACCTATTTGCAAAAACAGTGCATTCTGACAATTAAGTACGTACTGAAACGATAAGCGTGTAACACTTAAGCATGTTATAATCTACTGTTGTATGACAATACAAACATTGGTTAAAACAATAATTTTGCACTTACGAGCCACTTCAGGGCCACGTGCTTCTCGTTGCAACCCCCATTTTAGAAAACGACACTTCCTCATATGACGCTTTACCTGTCTGCCGAAATTTAGATCTGGCAACTTTCCCTAATGGGCTGTAGAGGTGTCTTTATACCCTATGAGAATTAACATGGGAGCCTGGTGACAGCTAGTTACTAGTTACTAGAAACACTCAACGTTATTGAGGGCACATTTCTCCATAAAGAACACGTTCCACATTTTCGTGTTGAGGTTTTCTTTGTTACTGGACCCAAGACACCTGATTCAAACGATTTGTAAAGATTTCTACCGCATGGGAAATTTACACCAGCATGCTGAAATCACGTATAAGTTGGTTTCAGTTAAGAGATACAGTCTGCTAGTGAGCCGCCATCTGACAACAATTTCACTCTAACAATTCCGCTCTAACAATTAAGCTCCAACAACAATAAAACGTCTACTTGGTGGCGACACACTAGCGTGTGTCTAGATCATCCAATGATATAAGGGATTAGCACCATAACCACAAAATAATTGAGTGTTTAGCACTGCTAACACCAGGGATTGTGTAAAATGAATACCATTTTTTAAGGGTACTACTCGTGATACGAGTGTAGTTCATACACCGTAGTTTGAGTGTTCCGAGCTTACGTCCAGTTCAAGAAGCTTGCTTCCATTCAAGCCCAAAGCTTAATGCTTTTAAACATGATGGGATCCGTGGTTAGTTGAAACCACCCCGTTTTTAAATCAAAGTGTTGTACACCTGAATTCACGTGTTTTAACACTGTTGCACGAAGGGGATAGACTTTTCAGTGACATTTCAGCAATATGGCTTTATTTTCAGCCCAAAACCATTTCATAGCCTATCGATTCTCTCAAATTTTTTTGCTGTTTTCACTTTTGTTTTTATTTTTTATTTTGTATCGAGTTCAGAATCGCGAAGGGATTCAGTAGAGGGGTGGGTTTGTCAAGAACTGTCAGACGGCCAAACGCCAAATGAAATTGAAGCTTTTGCTGTTCATACTTCTTTGCTTTTTTTTCTTCTTTTCTTATTTTGTCCGTCACCTTTTCTTCTCCTTGTTTTTCTCAAGAAAATACTCCCCCCAAGTAGCAATTGCCTTTATGGCAGATGCAAACACGGTGGCAAACGAATGGATTGCTTAGATGTGGGAAAGGGGATGATGTTGTTCAACTTCTTTCGTTTTCGATTTTTTTCGGCATACCGCGCTTCTGTTCTGTGACAATGGAAACAACAAAATAATAAACGCCTATTCAAGCGTGTTATCAGTCTGAACTTTCTCCAGCCACTTTCAGAAAAAAACATTGTATTAGCTGTGTTTTTTAATGCAATCCATTTATTTTTTATCATCATAACTCCATTTCAAATTTCCCAAATTAATCTGCAGGAACTTGTTTGTTTCATTATAAGTCCAATAATATACGGTTTTATAAGGGTCGTCATCAATGTTATTATTTCTTACGTCTTGCTTCTCTTCCACTGAAGCTATTTTTCCAAACCGATTATAAATTGGATTTTGAAAGGGATTCCAATTCCTTGCAGTAGAGTCAACTGATATTATTGCAGACGGGGAGAGCGAAATCCTCTTGACAAAAACATCCTGGATGAGTCGTATTTGCAATCAATTATTTTATGATACGAGTCGCAAAGGAAGGCTGCGTAAACATGTCGTAAGTTTTCATCTAACTCTACTTCTACCTTGTAACGACTTTCTTGACGTTATCCGGGTCAAAAACAAGATTTTTCATAGCAAAAAGAGGAACATTTCAATTTGTGTTTTATTATTTAATGTTGATACCGGAGATATTGTTCCTTTCTTCGGTAACAAACTAGGAAATCAAAATCGATTCCAATTTGTGCTGTCATTGAAAAGAATTAAAACAATTTTTGGTAGGTTGTAGTAGGGGCTAAACAAGTCCTGAACGTATTCATTTCAAGACCTTCGACTGAAAATCGGTGAAAATAAATGTGTTCATTAACTGCATTCTATGCCCCAATGCTGCTATGATAGATTTTTTTTCTTTAATGTGATAAATAGGTATTGAAAAACCAGAGTTAAAAAAATGCTCAACTGTTTCTAGGTGGGTCTCTATTTTGTCGTTGTAACAGAAAGTTGTACTACACACTTTCTGCCATGGACTAACAGTACAAACGTTACAATGAATGATAACTATCGTTCGTTTTGAAATTACAAAGATTAATTAGAAGACAGAAAGAACACTGCTTACGTTAAAGATTATTTTGCTAGTTGTATATATTGCCGCCATTGTGGCTGAGCATTGAGAGAGGTTTGTGGATCAGGTCGAACCCCTGGAAAGGGAACCTTAGCAAAGTCACCGCCACGACTGCCATGAGAGGCTACCATGCTCCTTCAACACAGCTATGGCAACTTATTCTGGACAATCTTTCGGCCCCTACGATGACCGGAGGTTTCCCGGTTCAAATTCTCGGAGTTGCCAGATATTTCTTCTCTCAAAAAGGCTTGTAATGATCAAATTTCATGCATTTCAGCCACACGAGCATTAAATTCCGTCAATTGACTTAAGGCTCAAAGAAATTAGTTTTAAAAAAATGCCGTTGTAGAGGTTTGTTATTAACTTTGTTTTCGTAGTTCTAAAAAAAATGTGGTAGAAGAGAAAAAACACTTGCACGTTGCGCAGATAGATTTCATCATGTGCATGGAGTGTATGATAATATCTTTGTTCAATTTAAGGTAAATGATACACATATTGACAGGTTTCCTTTATTAACAAGGAGTGATTGATTTTTAACTGATTCTCTTGCTGACACAGTTCCTTGTCTGCGACGCCTCAAGGCCGATTTAATCATAACTTTTTTAATCATTCATCACAAGGTTAATTTTACAAACTTCTCCACGCTTCGTGGAGCACCTACAACAAGAGGACAGAATTTTAAGTTGTCAGTTGTTGAAGCTATAGATCAGATTGACGTTAAGTTTTTCTTTCCTAATCGTGTGGTGGCAGCTAAGAACAGCTTTCCTGCTGATTTCCTTAATTCCACCTCCTTGACTGGGTTCCGACAAAGATGGAACAAATTAGATCTTTTAACAATTGTCTTTTTAACTATAGGCCGGAAATCAGTGGCACACAGCCCTTCCTCGGACCAGATTTCATTCTCACATGAAGCAAACTAGTTGTTCCCCGGCGTAACATACGCCGGTCTAGTTGATTCCCACCGATTCAACTGGGCTCGAAAAGACAGCATTATTGAAGCAAAAGTGTTTGTTTATAATTGTTAGAGCGCATATCCGTTTCATTGTCAGCCTCTCGCCTTTTTTCTATGCTACCGTGTCAAGAATGAGCCCTCTTGCTGATTGTTAAAGCTTCGTTTGTTTAATCATGATCCCTCATCATCATTAAGCCTGCTCGTAAGCAAAATATATATACAGATAATAATAGTAAAAAATCAATTAATTTGTGGGTAGACGAAAAAGTGTGACATAAAAGCCTTATCCGATCCCATTGTTGCGAAAGTGTGGCTGTAACATATACAGGTTAAAGATATTGCCCTCGTATTCCAACAATGAACTGCGAATATGTTGTTGCGAAGCGTTCAAGAACAATTTATTTGTCATTCATTGTTGGGACAAAGAGGATAATATCTGGCTTATCACTCAGTTTCGACGATCTCAGTGCTGTACAACAATGCTTGTAACAATGCAACAAGCTTCATACCAACATCCCAGGCCTGGAGTACTGGGATTTACATTCCAGTCCTGGAGTACTGAGGTCGATAAACGGCCAGCACGTGCACAACAAAGAAGGAGTCGTGATGATTTTCTTTTGGTCAGAAAGCTTGACAATGCGACAGTGCGTGCAACAATGTTTGCACAAAAAACGAATCCTAATGCCGACTTTCCCCTCACCAAACAAGGACGATGTTGCAATAACAATGACAGTGAATGTGCTTTTCAACTGTTACGCGACTGAGTGATAAATAGGTTATTACCGGCTTTCCTCCAACTGAGTTCAACAATGGCTTGGCCCCTGCGGGGGCTCGACTTTGTTAATCTCAGTACTCGGAGAGCGGGTAATAACCTATGCTTGAACCCTACCACGCGCCCTTCCAAGTACAGACCCACTGTATTGCCTGCATTGTTAGTGCAACTCCGTAGAAGCATTTGCTCGATCCAATGGGTTCCTTCGGCTAGCAAGGGAATTGAGAAATTTCCCCTTCACCCGACTCGCTTAGTTTCATAAAATATACACATGCATGTGTACTGTGAGGCTATTTTCTATTTCGCTCTATACTGGTGGTTGGTTTTCCATAATCTATGCTTTTTTTAAATGTCTGCAAATGCTCGAAATATCGAAACGATAGTTTATTTAGGGACCGTGAATAAAACTAAAAGGTTTTTTTTAACCTCTACGTCACTGGGCGCCGAAGAGCCAAAGGAATATGCATTTATTAATGATCTGCTACAATAACGTTCTTTGCCTCGCAGTCCACTTGGATGTGTACTCAGTGACGTGTACTGGAGAGGGGCGAAGGGAGCAGTGCCCCTGCCCTTTTCGGAAACTGCCTTTTGTGTAAAACCAAAATAAAATGGCCTTTTTGTCCAAGCTTGCTGGTGTGGCGGTGCCAGAGAAGGCGTAAAGGCCTAAAAGGTCCCAAAAAGGGCTGAAAAGCGCTAAAAAGGCTAAGAAAGAGTAAAAAGGTAGCAAAAAAAGAGTCCTCAAAAGAAAAAAATGTTCCTTAAAAGCTTAAAAGAGGCCCAAAAACAGCAAAAACGGCCTTAAAAAGGCAAAAGAGGCGAAGAAAGAGTAAATCATATCAAAAACCAAAACTGGTAAAAGGGGCCGCCAAGTTCCGAATGGTTCAGCCCTTCAAAGGAGTCATATCAACACAACAAAACATTCGCCAAGTTAATCGCACCGCTTAATACTTCGAAGGTTAAATGAAAACTAGAACATTGCTACTTTTGTAGCAATGTTCAAGTTTTCATTTAACGTCCAAAGTATGAGCGATTAAATTGGCAAATGTTTTGGTGTGTTGATATCACTCCTTTGAAGGGCCGAACCATTCGAACTTGGCGGCCCCTTTTACCAGTTTTGGTTTTTGATATGATATCAGTCCTTTTTTTTTTTAAATTGTGTATTAGACTCAACTCCACTACCGTGCAGATGTGTACAAAAATCCCTAGAAAATATTACGCCCTTTTACTAAAAGTTGCCTCTGTTCTCTCGGGGGTCTGTGCACGCTACTGGGTGTACTTGTTGTTCATCATGGATGGACGGTGGCAGAGTTCAGCCTAGTTGCCTGAAGAAGGTAAACTGGTCGGTGTCAGCCAGAGTGGTATGAGAGACCATCACCCTGCTTCAGCAGTTATGGAGTCTATTCTGACGTATTATGGACATTTTCTTGGCCCCCTGCGAACTATTAACAAATGTTAATTTCGTTAACATTAGTGGTAGGTTCCATTTTCTTACTTGTAAGAATAAATGCTGCCAGGGCAACTTACTGTTCACTTTTTCGTATACTTATTCGCTCACAGGTTCGCTCTCTTTTTCATCACTTCTCTTTTACTATTTTTGGTGAACACGAACCCAAATTGGACTGTCTGCCCCACGACGATGAGATGGACAACTTGGCTGGAGAAATTCAAGAGGAAAACCCAGGAATATATTAATTCACACACTTTTAGACAATGCTTTAACGACGGATGTAGGACACCGGACAATTAGGCACCGGACACACAGGCACCCGAATTTAGGCACTGGACAAATAGGCACTCGGACAAATACGCACTCGGACAAATAGACACCCGGACATATAGACACCGGACAAATAGGCACCAAGTTTATCTAATTTTATTATTTAATTGGGCTGGATTGCCCTCCAATTCTGTATCGTTTGTTTTAAACACTTAGTCGTGTGGACCGTTGGGGGGAGTTCTTGCATTTTTTACTGAAATTTTTTTCTGGTGAAGTAATGTTTCAAATTACGCTGCCTCGCTCGCGCTCCTGCGGCTAACACATAACATCATAGATGCTATCGTTTGTTTTAAATCTGGGACCTTAGTCGTGTGGACCGTTGAGGGTAGTTTTTGCATTTTTCCCAGACATTTTTTGTGTGGTGAATTAATGTTCCATATTACGCTGCCTTGTTCGCGCTACCACGCTCGCTGTGGCTAACACATAACATCAGACATGCTAGTGTAATAACGATGCCAACAATCTTTAGAAGTTTTGAACGCTACGAACGTTTTATATAGCAAACATTTTTTTCTTCTCCATCCCCCAATTTGAGGACCAGCCATCCCAATTAAAAAAAAAATTTTACTTGGTCCCTGTTTGTCCGGGTGCCTATATGTCCGGGTGCCTATTTGTCCGAGTGCCTATACGTCCGGTGCCTAAATTCGGGTGCCTATGTGTCCGGTGCCTATGTGTCCGCGTACCTTAACGACACATTTGGCGAAATGCTGGGAAGACAAGTCATTTGGAAGTCACACTTTTAAACAATGAAACCCGGTCAAAAGCAATTCAGTCAGCTGAGAATAAGCATTATTTAGCCTAACTTGGAATTCAATAATTGTACTCTTGTGTTAAGTTAACCGCTTGCAGCTCTGTAAAATTAAAATCCAAGTGTTTTGGGTAGTTAAAAGCAGACTAAAGTTTTATATTCCAGTAAAATAAAAAGCCTGGTGGCCTGGTTACTTTTGAAATCAAAATGCCCGAGAACCAAACACATTTCTTTTCACGGTCTAACCAGTTCGTAATGAAAATAACCCATTTTCTTTGGCCTCTAATCCGATTAAACCCAATTCCACTTCTGCAACATCACTGTTAGCAATGTTCAATTGTATTTTATTAATAACACGATCTGTCTTTCACGTGGAATTCCTCTTTTTCAAATGAAGGAAATTCATGGCGGTGGTTGCTTTTTACCGCAGCTCTTTTTTTACGTAGGCCGCTAAAAATTAATTATGTGGTTTCCGGGAGCGGCACTAAAAAAATTCAAGCGCGTGGCTTTTTTTTCATTATTCATGATTTTTCAGATGTGGGCAATGGCTTTTTTTTTTTTTTACCAAACAAAACAAAATCAATAGCTTGCATTTTGTTGTGGCCTACAATATGTACGTTTTAATGCTAGGATCAGTATTAAAAAGTGTGCAAAAGTTGCACATTTAATAAAACTCGGTTTAGATCCAAGTTTTTGGTTTAAAATGCTTTTGAATGGCTCTTAAAATCGTTATGGGGCGATCATGTGAATAGAAAAAAAAGAACTGATGTGGTCATTGGCTCCAGGAAATGTTTGGTGAAAGGGCTGATGCGTGATCTGAATTTTGTTTTAGACACTGTCATAAAAAACGTTTCATGCGCCCAGAAAAAAACCCATGCGTGCGCTTCTGAGAACCACTTAATTAATTTTTAGCGGCCTTAGGTAAAACAACATTTTTTTGGGCGCGTCACTTCACCGCAAAATTAAACTGACTTAAAAATTCAAAATTAGAAAAAAAAAATCAATTTTGCGCTTTCCAAAATATCAGTACAGCTTATTGCAAATGTTGCAAATGTTGCAAATGTTGCCTCCTGAGTTCATAGCCTTCAAGTATGATACAAACGGGTTTCGGCACCAAAATATTAAACAATGGTAGCTGTGGCAGATTATGGCTAAGGGAACAATTTAAAAAATAAAACTGAGATATACATCAAATTGTTCGCAAATTGTTCACCACCTCCAATGGCCGCTTCAAAATGTTCTAATATTCACAACAGTCTTTCATGGAATTGGAACTCTGGAATCAGTACTGCTGTCCTACCCTTTGTTCAATTAATTTTGCTTTTGTTTTAGATGGGTTTCTGCATAATTGTGTGTCAGCAGAATTCTGCAAAACACCACACTACTGAAAATTTCCGCAAAATTTGATGCAAAAACCTGCTAATTTGTTTTCAGCTCTTTCAACCATAAAAGTGTACGCATAGTTCCATGTCGAAAGTTGATCTATTGGCTTTGTGCCCTACGCTGTCATATGTCCTTTGTCATTACATCCAAAACAGATGTTCCCATCTGAAATGTTATGGTACAAATGGTACATCTGAAATGTTATGGTACAATTGACTGTGCCTAGTTTATCGAGAATTAGCTTAAGCAGTGCACACTTTATTACTGCTTATTTTTTTTTTCCTGAATCAAAAAGACTTTGGAGTGCTTTTCAATGGGGAGATCTTTGTACTGTAATTTTGCGAAATTTTTTAACACTGAGCCATTGAGAGAGAAGTGAGGCTTTTACAGCACGTTGACAGCTAGGTCATTAGCGCCAACCTCCGTCACAATGCAGTGGTACGGTTGCCACTGCGCCACACATTGCAGAAAAATGAAACAAACCCAAAATCTATATCTTATCTTATATGTGTTGTACCTCCTGCAAGAATTAATAAATCCCGGACAGGATGACTACCCAATTGACGTGCTAGGACTCGCGCAAAATGGAAACGGCAATGAACAACAGCAAGATGGTGTCAATCTACAAGTGACCGGAAGTGACCGGGAAACAAACAACATTCAGGATGGGTATCCGTCAAAAGGACATAATATGGAAGGTTAATGTGCCACGAGCCACGGCTGTTTGTCGTGATGTCATCCAATGAGTTAGCCAATGACGAACGAGAATAGCGGATCTTTGGCCATCTAAGTGGACTAGCTTAGTCACGTGATACGCGCGTCACGGCAACCAGCCTTGGCGCCTGGTTTAGCGTAAACCGGTCAGTACCACCTCTTCTATGCGACAAACCGAGTTCCATGCTTCGTACAATTGACTGTGCCCATTTTATCGAGAATTAGCTTAAGCAGTGCACACTTTATTTACTGCTTATTTTTTTTCCCCTGAATCAAAAAGACTTTGGAGTGCTTTTCAATGGGAATCTTTAGTGCAATCATGTTAAACCCAGCGTAAAATGAAAGCGTTGCTGATATCTCGTTTACGTTATTAATATTCACTCGGCAGGAACGAAAATAAAAATCTATGGCAGTGCCATATAAAACTAGCGATGTGGCAACATCTATAAAAGGAGGGAAAATGACAGGGCATCGATCAAGTTGAATTTTCCGCGACGAAAAGCGATGCTTTCGAGAACTTTCTCTTAATACAGCATTACGTAATAGAAGTAGGTACTTGACGTGCTGGATGGTGGGAACAGAAAGATGACTCAATCTACGCGGGGTGATGAATATGTTTTTGTGCGAATGTGGTGAACTTTTTAAGAGCTCATTTTTCTTTTTGCACTTAGCAATCAGTGCTGAAAGCTATTTGTCTTAATACAAAAGCCGTTATTATATACAGTGGCCTCGTAATTTATAAACCGAAAAAAAAAATACGGGCAGAAAGTATAATGTATGCGTGTGTAGTCAAGTTTTAGACTTACCCGAACATCAAGCTTTTCACATAAATGTGTCTACAGAATGCGATACTTTGCTTTTAGTAGTTCTGATAAAAGTTTCTGGCAACTTTCGGAAGTTCGTAGGATGTTAATGTAAAGATTGGATCATTCGAAAGGTATAGTACTGCCAGTCTTCTTATTTTTTCTTGTTTTCTCTTGTGTTAACAACTAGGGAATGTAATCCTTGATTGTATTGAACAATAAATTAAATGAAGTGTTCATTGTAAAAAAATTAAAACCAAATTGTCTTAAGGTAACTTGGTAGTCCCCGGTATTTCTGTGGGGAAAATATCACAACTTCAGGTACCATTATAAAAAATCTATTACACCTACAGCTTTGAAACTTGTTAGGGCTGTAAAAAACATCATTGTGTAGAGATATGACTAAAATTATTTAAGTCATGAACACAGTTTTAGGAAATTTTTTTTATACATTTATATGTTTAATTAATAACGCTATTATTATTTATGTATTATAAATTCTAAAACCTTGAGTGTTCCATGGAAAATCATAATTGTAGTCAGTTATGTACATTTCAATCAAGATTTTCTGTGCAGTAGTTTTGTAGAAAACGGTACCTTAAGGTTTAAAAAAAAACTAATTTTTAGCTACGTGCGTTTAAAAATATTTAGTAATATTACCACTGGTACACAGCAGCGTATAAAAACCAATTTTTTTGTTAGTAAATTTAGTGGATTAAGTAATAGATATCCGTGAAGTAGACCGGGTTATCCCGAAATAATTGCTCGTCTGCGAGAAACGGAACAGTACAAAGATCGACGGGTTGCGAAATTGAACGAGCGCGCCAGCGCGAGTTTGATTTTGCTACCCCTCGATCTTTGGACTGTTCCGTTTCGAGCAGACGAGCAATTATTTCGGGATAACCCGGTCTAATTCACGGATATGTGTTTTAATGCTAAGGTGTGACGTCGAGCCAACAAGTAGTTATTTGAGATTAAAAAAAAATTTATTTGATAATTTTATTTCTGAATTATGACGTAAATTCCTGAACTTAAACTTCCGGTTTAAACTTCTTGTCTGCGAAAGTCTCAGGTACGCGAGGACGTCCCTATATCCAGTCCCAGTCACCGACATTTGTGTTTAAGGTAAAACCGTATTTTTTCTACTTTATTAGTTTAAATCAGATATAGCGTATAAAATGCGGTATTCGCTTGAGTCTCGTAGGTTTTTCAGTGTGTTTAGAAGGTGTCAGTAGGCTAGTTTTCGTACCGTCGGAACGAAAGGTTGTCGGGGGGTTCGGCTTGGACTATTCATTCGTGGGTGGGGGTGGGGAGGGGGCTAGCATCGTACGCGAGGTTTTTTTTTTTTCGTGTTAGTGCGGAAAATGTCGCCAGGTTATAAATGTGCTGTTCGCTTGAGTATCGTATGTTTTTAGGTGTATTTAGGTGTGTTTACAAGTGTCGGTAGCCTAGTTTTAGTACTGTCGGAGCGAAACGTTGGCGGATTGGGCCATTCTTACATGGGTGGGGTTCTAGCATAGTAGCCTACGCGAGGTTTTTTTTTTCGTGTTAGTACGATAAATGTCGCAGGTTACAAATGTGCTTATTTATGTTGGTTGAATTTGTGTTGTGTACGGTAGTTTTGCAAAGTATGTCACGTGGTAGAGCCGTGGTTGTGTAGAGCGCGGAAAAAGTGTTAGATTATCCAAAAAAGTGTGGGTTATGAAAAAAAGTTTGGGTTATCAAAATTAACCCACGGTCACGTGTGTGGGTTTTCAGATTAACCGTGTATAACAGCTACACTTTTAGCATTGGGATGTGTTGGCGTGACGTCACCGCCGTACATTAAACAACGTAATACGTTCAATTTTATATCATAGGTAATCCAAACTAAATAAAAAAACATTTTCAAAATTGATTTATTTTGATCCTCCTCCCTACTACCAAGTTACCTTTAATAAAAAAAGTTTTATTTTCCGAAAATAGAACAGATAAAAAAAATATGACAAAAATTTCGAATAAAGTTTAGTATAATTCAGGAATACACTCAAATTGGAACGTGTCCGCAACACCGTTTTTATATTTTTTTTATATTTTCAGTAGTTCGCTGGTACAAATCTAATAATAACCGATTCCCAAAAAATGCAACATTCTTACATGTGCATGTTGACCCATTATCATTTCCTTCACAGCATTTTAGCCACACTGTTGCCAAAAACCATCGACTATTCAAATCACAAAAACACTCTACGTTGGCTCTATGCCCCAAATATGAACAGACGTAGAACCAACATGGATCAAGATAGAAATTTAGTAAACCTTAAAGCATTTCCGGATTTTTTTACTTTCAACTATGCAATAATTTCGTATCTTTTGTGTGAAGTTTTCACCGGCCGTTCATGGTCAGGTGTCCAATTTCGGCTGGTCTCTCATTGTGGCCGGTCTCCAGTTACGCCCGGTCTCCAATTGCGGCCAGATCAAAGAAAAAATTTTCGTGTGAAAGTATTTTTTAATTACGTAATTACGTAATAGTCAGGTCTTCAATTGTTCCCGGGTCAAAGTGGTTTCATTTTAATTATACGCCTCTGTTATTATACACAAATGCTTTCAGGGAAATTAAACAACTTTATGTGTCAACTAAAAGACTAGACATTAAAAAACGTAAGTACAGTGTTTTAATATTTGTAATGGTCGAAATGGTCGAAAAATTATGCCAATAGGCCAATACTGTGAATCTTTAGGTTTTTTTTTCTTTTAAAGAACTTTTTTTTTTTCCCTTTTTCGGCTGTGCACTCGAGTCGACATAGCTTTCAGTCCGTTTCCGTAGAGTGGACAACTCCTTGAGGTTATGCTTAAATTTGGGCGACAGTACACTAAATGCAAGAGTACACTTGACTTAGCCGGTCCACGTCTGATTTTTTTCCTTTTTTTTTGGGGGGGGGGGGCAGGAGGCCTGATGGTTAGCACGACTTTCTTATGCGCCAGAGGTCCCGGGATCGAGCCTGGCTCAGCCAACCCTGCTATTTGGGGGAAGAGAAGGGTCCTGTGATGCCTCGTAACCACATCGGTTGTGGCATGTGAAAAGATCCTAGTAATTTTCCATTGGAATTACTTAGCTAAATCGTCCCTTTTGCTTTCTGGTACCTTGGCTTTGGCTGGGAGTGCATGAAACCTTCTAAGTCCATGCTTGATGTAAGTCCAAGTTCTACGAAATGTGCAAAAATAAACACTTCCCGAGGTCAGAAGGTGTCATAGCTCTTTACTAGAATCTCCAGGTCAGCTACGCTGGTTCCCCTCCCTCATCCCCATGTTGCAAACGGTGCATCCGAATTTCCAGGCTAGCTACG
>JAHWFP010179221.1:4796-51554 GCA_023313725.1 Lithobius niger | reverse complement strand
GAATTTCCAGGCTAGCTACGCTGGCTGTTTCATAAACAACCCCCATCGCCCATCCCCATGTTGCAAACGGTGCATCAGAATTTCCAGCCAGCTAGTTGTATGTTTCATAAAACAACCCCCCCTCCCCCCCCCCCATATTGCAAATGGTGCATGAACAACGATCTGTGCGCTCAATTATTTTTGCCTGGATAATAAACGCTGATTGAGTGTTCGAACCCGTCTGTGTCATTTTTGGGCGTCTTGAGTATTCAACCAAGTTTCACGAATCCTTTCATTTTAATGTTCCAGAGGTTTACGCTAGCGGTTTATGCTTCGTTTAAACAATTATTTTTAGCTAGCTAATAAACGATGATTGAGTGAGCGAACCCGTCTTTGTATTTTTACGCGTTTTGTATATATATCGATTTTCACTATTCCTTTAATTTTAATCGTCCAGCATCATTTAAACAATTTCGCTTGCTAATAATATTATGGTTGCAAATTAAGTTTCATTGTTTACAGAGGTCCTATTGGCGCTGGCCACTTTGCAGACATAGGGCCTTAGGGCTGCGTCGGTCAGATGACCGGGTGCGGTTAACGCTCGCTAAAAACCCTTTGACCCTGTGACCACTGCAACGTAGCAATGATTAGCCTCGTGCACCACACTTTTAAAGTGATTGTTGATTAGTGATTGTTAATTCTTATATTGTTGGTTACAAAAACGATCGGCCTTTGAAGGTAGTGCTATCATTCCACCAGGAAAAGGCCGCCAAGGTTAATTCTATTAGCCAAGTTCATCGCACCGAATAATACTTTGGACGTTAAATGAAAACTTGAAGATTGCTACCGCTAGTAGCAATCTTCTAGTTTTCATTTAACTTTCGAACTATTAGTAGGTGCGATTAACTTGGCTAATAGGATTAACCTTGGCGGCCTTTCCCTGGTGGAATGATATCACTACCTTCAAAGACCGATCGTTTTTGAAAACTTGGCGGCTTTTTCTACCAGTTTTGGTTTTGGGTGGATATCTTAATAACAGCTACAGAGTTAGATTATTACACATGTAGTGGCAGTTACGGTACTTTCTGACCATAGGAAGTGTTTATTTTTGCACTTGTGTAAAAGCTAAACCGTATACAGAAGCAATACACCAGAGTACACGAAAACATGGACTTGGGAGGCTTGACGCACTCGCAGCCATAACCATTATACCAGAAGGCGAGAGGGATAATTTTGCTATGGAATTCCAATCGGAAATTCCTAAGAACTTATAAAAGTTGTCTGTTCCTAAGTCTTTTTAATGATTGAGGCCTATACTAGTAACAGATAACGACTTAGAAAGAGATGACTTATTAACAGACACAGGAAATTGGTTCAAATCAACATTCTATTCAATTTCATAAATTACAAATTATGTGCAGCTTGTCCTAGTTGACTGAAATGGTCGTAATGCTTTTTACCACCCTGAAACCCAATATATGATCCTAATTAGTCAAATCTTTCAAATCATCCTTACATTCGTGTTGTAATGGTGAAGTCCTTCAAATATCTTTCCATGTGCCATATCCTAAGCATAGACAGCATAATCATCGATCGTAACAATTTTCACAATCCTGAAAGCTGAAACATAGAAGATGTCAGTTAGTCAAATCTTTCAAGTCATCCTTACATTCGTGTTGTAATGGTTAAGTCTTATTGAATATCTTTCTATGCACCGTATACGCATCGACAGCATTATCATCGACTGATTATGTCCTAGTTGACTGAAATGATCGTCATACTTTTCACCACACTGAAACCCCATGGACGATCTCAGTTAGTCAAATCTTTCAAATCATCCTTACATTCGTTTTGTAATGGTGAAGTCCTTCAAATATCTTTCCATGTACCATATCCTAAGCATCGACAGCATAATCATCGATTGTTTATGTCCTAGTTAACTGAAATGATCGTAACGCTTTTCACAATCCTGAAAGCTGAAACATAGACGATGTCAGTTAGTCAAATCTTTCAAGTCATCCTTACATTTGTGTTGTAATGGTTAAGTCTTATTGAATATCTTTCCATGCACCGTATCCTACGCATCGACAGCATAATCATCGACTGTTTATGTCCTAGTTGAATGAAATGATCGTAATACTTTTAGCCGCACTGAAACCCCATAGACGATCTCAGTTAGTCAAATCTTTCAAATCATCCTTACATTCGCGCTGTAATGGTAAAGTCTCATCAAATATCTTTCCATGCACCATATCTAAGCATCGCCAGCATAATCATCGATTGCGCCCATTTCAGCAAAACGTCTAACATTTTCTTTCCGACCGTGGTTCGTAACTTGCTTGCCCGCCTGCCATTCGGAATTCCGCAAGTCAATACCGAATCTGTATTCGAGTGCAGACTCCACTTTCACGTTAAATGAAGCCAATTATCCGCTTCGAAGGCCGGTTGCTCTTTCGTTTATTGATCTTGAATCTTTAGATAAGACTCCCGGAGCGGAATTCAGAAACCATTTCCTCTGAGGCGCTACAATTTGTAAGGACTCGAGCTTAAACTGAAGATACCAAAGAGGAAGCAGAAAAAGAATGTGGACGATTTATTGAAGACTGGCAGAAAACCTTTCTTTCCTGTATTTATCCGCGCATTAATCACGTTTGACTTCGTGCGATGATTGCCATGAAATTATTTTTATCGTTGTGGGAGAATGGCCTGCTCCTTCTTTTGTTATTCCTTGCCGTGTTTACTCAGCCAAAGACCAAGTCAAATCGCTTGAAGTCTGTTTGAAGCTTCTTAAAAGTAGAATTCGAAATTGAAATGTAGCTTATCAAACAAACACGATTTGACCGACTGTTTGTAATCCTCAAGATAATATTTCTGAGTCCAAAAATAATTCGAAGAACTCGACCAATAGCACCACAGTGTAGAGTTCGTATAGGTTAGCTGATAAATTTTGGAATTTAGTTGGGCCTTTTTCCAGGCCTTGAAAAGTATGGAGTTCTGACAGATCGTCAATACTGACCTGGAAAAGCCTGGAATTTTCTCAAATCATAATTTTCATTGCATCACATTTGGAAGCCAAACGATAGACACTTTTTTTTTGCCATAAATCGCCTTGAAGGAAAGGTTTCGTTCTTATGAACGCAAACGCACGTGTCTGCAGTCGGTCAAAAAAAAAAAATCGCATTAGGTGAAATTTTCGTTATACTGTCTGACTGTTTCATGAATTCGTTTATTTTCACTATTTTCACTAGCCTTGACTAGTTGTTAGTCGGTGGCCTACAACTAGCTGAATTTTACTCTGTCCCCCAAGTATCACATACTTAAAAATGTTGTGTGTGCACAGATACCAGGGGTAGTAACTTTTATATTCGCAATGGTCGCAGCGTAAAGTCACAGAAGGGTTACTAGCGCCAATAGCGCTCACCACTTCACAAAGACAGCAGGAACGCAGACAACATGGCGCTGGAAATCGTAGCTAATGCCGGCCGACATTGGAGATCAGAGATCCCGTAAATAAATATTACGCTTTCAGCAAACTGCCACAACAATTCGTTTCGTGGTATCTTTACAAAGCGTACATGACAAACGTTGGCTAACACAAGGCACCTTCACGAAATTGCCCTTCCTTGCTCTCCTTATTGTTGTTTGCTGGCCATTTTTAAGTTGCGTGATCGTAACGTTCGGTGGCTTAGTGGGACACGCAACAATTTTTTTGTAGTCACACAAAACTTTTGTGAAACCGGATCAAGATGGCCATTGGCACGGGAACAGTATACCACACATCGTCCAAGGTTATATACTGTATTTAATCCGGTGTTGCAACGCCGTAGTTCTGGTTTCATGAAACTTTTGCATATGCACAAAAAAAAATTTTTGTTTGCCTCAATGAGCCACCGTAGTAACAACACGCGTTTCTTCCCATTTGCTCTCCAACCCAGTTACCTTTACTCGTGATAACGCTTGCTGTAACGAAGTGGGTATATTGCTCTAAGGTGATACCAATTTCGAATTGAGTTGTGCTAAAAATGTTTTATGATTCTCATTGAACCGAAAGCAAAACGAGACCGGAAATCGTATTCGAATTGGTGACCACATTGAGTCATTCAAAAAGCAATCTGAGAAATACATAACTTGCGGCAAGAGTTGAATTGTACAACTCAGGTAGGGTCAACCAGCTTAATGCTACGCAGGTGCGCGTTTTTTTAACGAGACTTCCTGAATGGTCACGTCATTGGCTCTGTTCAATATGGACAGGTAGTGCGCCAATGACGTAAATGCACTTCTACGTAAGCTTCTCACAAAAGATCTCGCAGACAAATGACACGGGACCACTGACTGCTTGACAGACACTAGACAGGGAATGCTCGTATTTTCGTCCATTTTGACTGAACATGAATCCCACGAAATTTTTTCTCCAGTGCCATTGTGCCACTGGTTTTCCTTCCCGCCCAAAACTCTTCTGCCGTTGTGTTCGGTTGTCATGGTTACGTCTCATTACTGCTGTTCGGCCGTTAGGTGGAAATTGAGAGCCTCCAGCGCCAGAAGCGATCGTTAGCAGAAGCAAAGTGCGAAATTCACGACTGAAATCTCACACTCGTTAAGATCTGCTAACACTCCTTATCTGGGCAATGGCGGAGGAGAATTTATCCAGGCTTAATTGTAAGCGAGGATGATTAAAGAGCGACTATCGCCTAACACCTTCTGGCTGAAGGGGGTTGGAGAGAGGGCTGCCTGTTTGGCGAGTTGGGTAGAATTTTCCTCCTGCCTAGCCGTTGTAATAATAACATTAAAAGTTATCGTGTGCAATTAAGGTTATTTCCCCTGACTTTCACCTCATGAATTTATTAACAAAAAAATAACGTGTACTGCAAGTTTGGAGATTGGTTCTTTCGAACTTAAAGTGCTTCAGTGTAGTCGTTGTGCAGTGGAGGAGTTGACTTTTTGGTTTACGAGAGAGGAGAACGAGAGAAAGAAGTAGGGCTTCATTCTGTAATTAGTTAAATACAATTATAAATCTTGGTGGATAAGACCGAGATCTTTTATGTAGCCTGGAACAACAACAACAACAACAACAATACTATGTAAGTTAAAACGAAAATACAACAAAAAACTGCGCTATTTCAATACGCAGTATGAAATAAAACTTACAAATCCCATTTTTTCATACTTTTTTGCTTCCTCATACGTAAATTTATTGGTTTATTTGTGGCAGGAAACAGGGAAGAAAGTAGGAAAGGAAAAAAGCTATGGATGAGAAAAACCGGCATACAATTTAAAGGGACATATTGGTGATACCTTGGTGCAAGGCATTTATTTCTGATGGTGTTTAGGGATTGGCAGCTTTTAATTTGTTTTTGATTCGTATTCCAAACAATATGAATTTGTCCGCGGAAGACAACGTATTAAAGTTCTACGGAAAACTTATGGCATATGGAAACAAATCGAGTATTCTGGCATTGAATTTCATTGTTCAACTTAGAAATGCTGTTAAACTTGATCTTATATACATAAACATCAACTTTGAAGTGATTTTTTTTTGAACGGACAAAATTTATAACTTGGAGAGCAGTGGTGAGCTGTGTTGTTTTGCAGGCTTGTTAGAAATAGTCTTAAAGCTCTTTTTTGCAACAACTGGCGTCAAAGTTGGTTTGGTTTGCTAGTATTCATCCATGCTAATGTGCATTAGTTAAGAATGATAAGGTTGAATTAAGTATGATATTACCTGAGACATTTTTAAAGTAAGTCAGCCTACAGTTTAAGCAGGATACCACTGCCTTTTGAAATATTGTTGCAATAAAATGGATATGCTCATTCCCGTTCAAATGTGATTCTGTGTTTAGGCCCAAAAGAGTTGGGTCTCATTTAGTAATGTAAACTTTCTTGCTCATTAGCTTTCTTCTTGGTTAATACTAAATCTGCTGCTGCTTATCGCCTTTACTGCAGCTCGCGGCTTTTCAGTTGTCAGTAGGTGGTATAACCATGGCAACGACGCGGATGCAGATTTTCTTTTCGTGCCTCGCGACACGAAATACGATGTGTGCGGCATGGCAGAATCGATTTATGACAACAAGAAAACGATTTTTACTGCAGTAAAAGACAGCGGACTGATTTCTGAATGCCATCATTCGACGTGTTGTTTTCGATTCGACAACCCCGAAATAGACGCTGTGCTGAATTTGGAATTCTCGCAGCGAGCAGCTATTTATTCATTTTGACATCTGATCACTGCCTTACGCTGTCTGTTTCTCTTAGCTTACCTACAGCTGTTGATTTAGATGTCGGGCTTATCACTGAAGGTTCTAGAGAATCCTGAAAATTATGTAGTTTGTCTTATCTGTGTTCAAGGATAGTCAGTGCAAACTGAGCCAATCTACTAATTTTTGTAATAATTCATTGCGTGTTTTCTGAAGACTGTTAACATTATGACCTGATATGTCCAAAATTGTGTCGTCAGCGAATAGAATGGACATGCAATAGTTTAGAAGTGGCAGGAAGTTCATTTATGTAAAACAGAAATAGTGGAGGACCGAGAATGGATCCTGCGGAACTCCACAATTAATTAATTTCCATCCGTAGTGGACATTTGATACCTGGACAAACTAGTTCCTGTCTGCAAGATAGCTCCTGAACCATTCATTTGTAATTCCCCGGACACCGTAATAGGAGAGTTCGTAAAGTAAGCGTTGGTGGTCAAATGCTTTTTTTTTTAGATCTTATTCCAGAACCGTATCCAAAACACTTATCCAACTGATTCCAGAAGTACACGCAATCAGACAATCAAAAAAGGCGTCACTTATCTAACAAGCACAGAGTATTATTGTAAAGTACTGGTTTAGCAAGCATCACTATTATAAGTCTCTCCCAGATCCACGTTGATGACAGTTGTGAGAGACTGTCTACAACTTTAGCGTTCTTAGAAAATTGGCTCTCACTGTAAACTTTCCGGGTCAAGTTTCCACCTTTTTCAGACAACTATTGTTCGAAGTGGTGACAGAGTTCATCCATGGCAAAATGCAGAATTGATCCGGATTCGATGTTGAAACATCGGATTCTTTGACTGAATTGTCAGTTCCAAGAATCTCCGTGACTCAAGTATCCATATTGATGCCTTACTTTAGTAACTTGAATTGATATTGACGCACTAGTTTTCTGTGGCTTGTAACGAATAAAAAAATTATACGAGGTATGGGAGGGGAGTTTGAAGGTCTGATGATAGACGGGGTGGGGATTGTAACAGTTGCTACACTCACATAACTAGAACTAGGCTGGTACCTGATCGCCTTCGAACCTCTAACTTTCGTTCGTGATTAATGAAAACATTTTTGGCAAATGCTTTTGCAGTAGTGCGGTATTGGGGCGGTATTGTGGTGGACTTAGAGGTGGCAAGAGGCACTGTTTCATCTACAGTCAAGAGTAACGAGAGCGGCAGCTAATTCTCAACGAGTGACTGCTGGTCAGTTTAATTGGGTAACATCGAAGAAGGGTAATTCGACACTCAAAATGTGCGCATTGCTGTTGATATTTTGTTTCAGGTTGCTTTGAAAAGTCTCCCATTGTTTTAGAAGCCAACAATTTGTCACCTAGAATAAATTTGTCGGGTGCGTGCGAAATTCGAAAGAAAAACGCTTCGGTACTTTAACCTGGCAGCACCAACAGTAGATATCCTCGTTTGTGGTTTAACGACCTTATCCAGAACACGTACTAATTCCAGTGAGTCCAAAGCTATCTCGGGTGCATCTTCATGTTACGACCAGGGAGGTTAGTGCGTTTAGGACTTTGCCACATGGCGTGACCCACCGGTGAAGGACGCTTTTGCTGACCGGTGGGTATCCATTATGTATGAAGGGTCCAGTATCTTCCATTTTGACTGTTATCGTCGACAATATGGCAACGAGTCCAGGAGGGGATGAGCCTTGCCGAGATAAAGATTCCCCTGGCTGTACAAGTTGTGGTGCTTTCTTCGGCTTGGGTTTGGACGAGAGTTTCCTTGAGCTTCTGAGAAGCCAGGCCTTTTGAAAAATAGCATCGCCAAATGAAATAAAACAGCGTGTGGGGAAGGGAAGGGCGGTGCAGCGTGAAAGGGGTCCCAGCGAGGGGAGTATTTGATGTCTATGCTGGAATGGGGTTATTTCCATCTCCCCTTCGGCCCCCTCTCTTCACCCCTAAAAAAAAAAGCAGTGCCACACACGAAATAGAATTACGTTCGAGGCGACTGTCAAAATGAATTGCCTTCCCCGTTTTATGAAGTCCTGAAGATGATGTCCACAGCACCCCACCGTTTTTTCAACTTTTGGGATTTTCTGAACTCTAAAAATGCGGTTTTTATTTTCGCCTTTCTATTTTCTGGCCCTTGAAGACTCAAAGCTGGCAGAGAAAATACAGATGGATACTTATCGGTTTTTGGGAACGTTCGCGATTGATGTTTTTCGTGGGATTTAAGTCACGGTTAGAATACTTTCGTCCTAAGAACGAGCGGGAAAGTCTAACTCTGGACTCACTTAGGGGGAGACTGCAACAAAAGATGGGAGCCCTCTGACTGGGCAAAAAAAACTCGCAAGCATGTAACAGGAGCAGAATTTAATTTTCCACCAAGTATTTTAGAGTCTTGGTCACCTAATAACAACATACAAACAAGATGAGAATGATGCAATAAAACCATAAAACACTTGTTGGGTACAACCAGTTTTTATGGTTGTTATTCCTTCATTCTCATCTTGTTTGTTGTACCCAACAGCACCAAATAATTAAAATTATACAGAAAATATATTCGCTTCCAATATGGCCACATCCAGTCTTGCTTGGTGTGGGTTTCCCACCTTGTAAGTATTGATTTTGTGTAAGTATTGGTGCTGTTGGGTGCAACCAGTTGGAAGTATTTGGTGCTGTTGTAAGTACTTGGTGTAAGTATTTAAGTAAGTATTTGGTAACTATTGTAAGTATTGGTTCTGTTGGGTGCAACCAGTTTTTTAAGGTTTTATTGCACCATTCTCATCTTGTTTGTATGTTGTTATTAGGTGACCAAGAAGCAAAAATACTGTGTCGAAAATTAAAAGCTGCGCTTGTTACATGCCGTGCGCGAGTTTTTTTTTTTTTTTTGCCCGCTCAGAGTGGGTCCCATCTTTTGCTGCCAACCCCACTGTCGCAATACTTGTTTGGTTTCATCATAGGGAGGGTCATTTCATTTTATTTCTGCCTGAGGCACTTTTGTCCATTAGCACTAAAACATTTACCCTACCTTCCCTCCCTAATGTGGGTCCAGAGTTGGACCTTTCCCGTTCTTTCGTAAGTAAACTGATATAGTATTCTACCACAGTTTTCAATGTGCGTCCTTGTAGACGTAAAAATTTCACGTGTCGTCAAGTGGCCGGGATGGCCGCACACTAGCCTTAACTGCAGTCCCCTATATGCTACGACGGGTGCTTGTTTGTTTTTTTTTTATTGCAATTTTATTTCTCTTCAGTTTTTAGAGAGGGAAGGGAGAGGGAGAGCGACATCCACTGATAGTACAGCTCATATTTTATAGCATTTCAATTTAAACATCTTTAACTCCTAATGATTACTGTTGTTACTGTTGTTTTGGACCAATTGAAGATAAACGTCGATCAATTTCTGATTACGGAAAGACTTGGCATGAACGGTAAACTCGTTCGCTATTGATTGACCTCAAATCGAGTCAGTTCATGGTTTTCTTTTTAATGTCCTTCAGTGTTACGGCCCAATGCACACAGACTTCAAACTGTTTAAGAGAACAGGATAAAAATAAAACTTCATAATTTTTTTTTATGGTAAATAAATGATCATTATTACAAAAGCAAAGGCAGAAAGTGCACAACTATACATGAAAACGTGACGTTTCGGCTCATCTCAGAGCCATTATCAGGAAAAACAGGTAAAAACAATTGCAAGGAAGAACGTCATGAGTCGAGGTGCAAGTAAAACGTCCATCTTAACAAGGTAGAACTTGCTAGGACGTGTTAAAACGGACAGAACCGTAATTTTTTTTAATTTAAAACTAGTGTGGACTTCTATATGGGCTTGTGGCTTCGTTTGGTGCTAAGCACACATCGACGTCACCTCTATTTTTAAATAAAAACAATTTGTTTACGGTTCTGTCCGTTTTTAACACGTCTAGGCTAGTTCTGCCTTGTTAAGATCGACATTTTACTTGCAACTTGCCTCATGGCTTTCTAGTGCTATATTTGTAATTATTTTTACTTGCTTCTCTTGATAACGGCTCCGAGATGAGCCGAAACGTCGTGTTTTTATGTATATTTGTGCACTTTCCGGCTTTTACTTTTGTAACATTCTACAAGAGCTTTTTAAGTTTAATTAAATAAAGTGAAGAGGCAGCTGATGAATCCGTAACCAGGTTAAATGAAGTCAGTGGTAATTTTTGTCATGTGTCTGTTTCATACTGCCCTATAGTAAAATAATAAGACATTCATTAGAGCCGAGATGATGTTAGAAAAAAAACCCTTCAGAAGTCTTTATGTAGGCGAAGACGGTAAACAGCTCAATAATGATACGCCTCAGCCGTCCAGGGGTCGTCATAAAAAAACACTCGAATGGATTTGAAACTACTCGAGGGTGGTCCAAAAAGTATCTCTGTCTTCGATGGTGGCACATAATTATCTGGGTAGTACCGTACTCAATTCAGTGAGGGATGAAGCACCTCACGGAATTGGCTTCTAAAGCAAATATGGAAGTTACAGTGACGACAGGCATTTAGATATAGGGGACGATTTAGAAGTAGAATGTAATTATACCACGCGCCATGGCTGTTTGCTGTGACGTGCATATCACGTGTCTGGGCTAGTCCAGTCAGACGGCCAAACAGCCGTTGTTGTCGTTCGTCATTGGCTAACTCATGGTGACGTCACGGCAAACAGCCATTGCGCATGGTTTAGTGTTTTGTAGTTCAACTTTAAAGTTTGCGAGTGCGAATCGCCGTTCTGCCTATCCCACATAGAAGGAAAATTAAACATTTTATAAGGTTGTTTAAAAAAAAAAAACCTTTTCGGACTAAGAATTGGATTTTGAATCCAGAAAATCAGTTCGGACTTTCCTGTATTATTAAAAGTCCTACAGAAGCTAACGCCCATATGTGCAGTGAGAACTTTAGAACGACTCGTATGAAACGATTGTTAAAGAATAAATTGTTCTTAAAGAACCGAACTCAACTCAACCCTATGTTACTTCAACTATGCGTTAAGGTAAAGGTCCTCAAGTTAAAGTCAGTCTTGAACTTAAGCCGTCACTGCACCTTACGGGCGTAAGACTTGTGAAATAACCTTTACCCATTTATTAACCTTTTTTACAACTTGTATTCACATTTATCTTTGTGGATTTTTCCATCCTCTCAGGGCACGTCTTTTACAACGCATCTACCCCACAAAATAATAATCCATTCTAGCCTTTACCCTGGATATTCATCCAGAAAATTTGTCCATATTACTTTTCTGTAAAACAACCTGGAAAAACGTTTGGACTTACCTGTGTAATTATAAGTCCATACAAAAAACTAAGTCTTGAAAAATAACTTTTACCCATTTATTAACCTTTTTTTTTTCAACCTATATTAACCTTTATTTGAGTTTCCGTCTTCCGCATGACATTGCGCGTCAATTGGGTGATAAATCTGTCCTCCTGTCCGGTGTTTTTCAATTTTTGCAGGAGGTACAGATGTATGACAAGATTTAGATTAGGGGTTTGAATAATATCTCTGTAATGTGTGGTGCAGTGGCAACCCGGACCACTGCACTGTGACTGAGGTTGGCGCTAATGACCGAGCTGTCGACGCGCCATTAAGCCTCAATCCCCCCCTTTATATGTAGTTTTTTTTCCGTCTTGTCAGGGAACGTCTATTGTTAATACATCGCCTCTACCCCCACATAATAATTATCCATTCTGGTGATTACCCCCGATATTCTTCGTTATATAGGGGAATATGATTAATGTAGGAAGTAGGTCCTCAAAAAGTCTCGTCTTCAAATACCGTAGGTCTCATCTTCAAATTGGTCCAGGAACGTCACACAGAACGTATCATGGACATAGTGTGCGTCTTTAATAGCTGCATAATTTTAGATTTTTTTTCTGTTGGCGTAGCAAGTAGGTGCGTTGGGGATGGATAGAGGGTTTAGCAGGCTGTTGGCAAATTGTAACTGGGGTCAGAAGTGTGGCTGTCGACATCCAACCTACTTTGAATTTAATTTAATCGCATGCAAGAAAAAAAATGTGGAAAAAGCTGCTCACATGCACGACGGAGATTTTTAATAAGAGAAAGAAAGTGAAAATTGTTGTGACATTTAAGGTGAAGTTCTCCTTCTGCAGAAGTACTTACACAAAGCCAAATATGAGAGAAACAGCTGAGGTTCTGCTTGTAAGAAGTCTTTATAAAAGGACAAATATTAAAACAGAAATAGGTGACGTCTGCCTTTTGGGGAAGTCTTAAAGAAAGCCAAATATGAAACCCAAAATAGCTGAAGCCTTCCTTGTTGGGAACAAAGCGAAATAAGAATTTTGAAATAGCTGAAGTCTTCCTTCGTTGGTGTGCAAAACTAAATATGAAACTAGGAATAGTTAAGTCGCACTTGCTTGATACAAAACGAAGTATGTTTTTAGATATTCATTTTTAAAAATACAATATTAAAAAAGTGGAACAATTTAAGAGATTTTGTGACGATTTATGCGAAGTATGTCAAGTATGAATTTAAGGAAACAATGGAAACAAAATCAAAGGTATTTAGAAAAACAACTTACAGATATAATTCACCAAAATCTACAATGATTACGGAAAACATTGAAGGAAACATGTTTTGCCAACTTTATTCAATAATATACCGTATAATTTAATTAAACTCGAAAAGAAATAAAATTAGGAAAAGAATTAAATCTATAATACGCTTAGGTTGGGCAAGCAAATTCATCATTATTATGCACTACAATGAAAGAGGGTGTATAATGAAAGAGGGCGAGCGACCGACAATGTCAAACAAACGGATGTGGCCTGTAACAATGGACATATTGCATTAATAAAGCTAGCTCTTAAGAGCCGACTTCGAAGAGTTTCAAAGTTGGTTGAGTAACAATCACTGTATGCACAACCGTTGTTGGGTTTGTTGGGCTTGGTATCAGAACAGAGAAACTTCCTCCATTGAAAATAAACATTTACTTCCATAACACAAATCAGCAGAGCTTTAAAGAGGGAGCAGACATGGGGATATTCAGACAACACAATAGGGGAAACTGGGGCCCACTACAGTGTTACGCTCAGGTATGCGGGAACCAGCTAGCCGGCATGTGTTACGCCGGGGGTACAGCTAGTTGTACATAATTAATAACAATATAAAGCTCATTTAATGATACACGAAATAAATTTCTTAAGTCTTTCTAAATATTGGAGTTAAAAGTGTGCTGAATACCAAATACCACTCGTATCTGTCGCATAAATAATTTTATATGAGCGGGATTAGTCAGTATGTAGTAATCGGCTGAAATCAACCGATATTCATACACATTTATCATATTGAAATAGTTTATGCACTTGATTCAAATACGACTATTGCTTGTCAGGGCACACAGACAGCCCATTTTCAACACTTTCAAGCTGTTTCGCAGCATAGGCATTTATCTTCACCATCGTAAAATGCGCTCTGCTCTGGTTTCTGTTAAAGAACCAGCGCTAGTGACCGCCATGCAACAATGATGGAATTGCGTAATGACTTTCTTAGAGTGGCCGCACACCAAATTAGACTATTGTCTCGCGACGAGACGTTGCAAAACAAAACGTCGCGAGACCTCGCATCTGGTGGAGAGACCCTACCAGACGAAACTAGAAGGAGCTTTGTTGTCATGAGACGCTGAAAGACGCCTAAATACCGTTGTGTGGTGCTCAGCTCATTGCTATGGTTTTGGAGACGTCTGCAGCACGTTGAGACAGTAGGGATGGGTCGGTTTCATTTTTCTGACTTCGGTTCCGGTTTCTATGCTCACAAAACCGCGGTTTCGGTTTCGGTATCGGTTTTTTCCACCATTCTCCCCAACCAGCTATTTTTCTAGTTTTTTTTTCTTGTAACAGAAGTATTACTAGCTTCTAACTCCTGCTTTCACTTTCAGCAGCGTCGTAGACCATGGTCCTAGATGTGGCACCCTTTTCCTCTGCTATGATTTAATGATTAGGAGCTTTGTTGTCATTTATACTTAGAAAATGCCAATTATTTTTTAATTACAAAATCAATCAATTTTTGATTTTTCGAACACCGTACGAAAAACCGACACAAACCCCAAATCGGTTACGGTTTCGGTTTTCAGTAAAAACCGAAAATTCTGTTTCGGTTACCGGCCCATCCCTATGAGACAGGTTACGACAAAATATCCTGTCGTGAGACTAAATGTGTAATTTGGTGTGCGACTAGCCGTACAATGAAATGTGACAATTGAACTTGGCGGGCAGACCAGTAGCATGGTTCTTGATTCACTAGTTACGTGGTTAATCCATGTTTAGTAGGGGAAACACTAAATTAAACACTAAATTAAGCACTAAAGACTAAATTACGGGCCTATACGGTGTACGTCCACCCTTTGATGGAATGTACTAGTACGGTATGGTCTTCAAATCTTTTAAAGGACATTGGCCACTTAAAAAGCGTCCAGCGGCTTCAGCCTTCTTAACACAAAACTGGTAATGAAATTCCTTCCAAAAATTACGGTAAATGGTCTGAAAAATCACTTCATCTACTCTGAAATAGGCCTACATAGAAAACTCAAGGAAATTGATTTCAGTATTTTGGTGGGAATCCTGTCACATAACCCAGTATTCGGACTGTCACCCGCCAAGGACCGTAAAAAGTTGTTTTCTGGTTATTAGTTGGCGCATTCGAAAAACCATTCTCCGTGATCACCGGGTGATCAACCATTTCATTTCATGTACTACAAGAATCCATAACTTGTTTGGGACTTGTCTGCACACTTTCTTCGCTTTCTGACTTCCACGAGCGGATGCCGTGTCGCGAGGGGAGGGGGGGGGGTGAGAATGGGAAGGGTGGGGTTGGGGGAAAGAATTGAACGTATGTCGAGCACGCAGTAACGTAGTTTGTGTTGGGCGCTCTGGGCGCCTGGTCACCGTCCACAAGAGAGTTCTGCTAGTGCTGTTGGCAAAGTGCCACCGACAGCGCTAAGAAGCTACCTAGAGAATTTTATATTCCCAATCCCAAGCAGTTGGAGGCAACGTAGAAGTCGCCGTGGTGGTTCGAGAAGCTACGTGAAAAGCAAGTCCAAGAGGCGGAAAAAGTGACGTTAAGGTTGCGCTATACCGTACGGGATTCGGAGACGTTTCTGGACTTTACGACTTAACTGGAGGAAAAAGAGGAGTTCTTAGAGACAGAGTCTACCTATAGCTTTTGTGGTTGGGTTCGATGCAAGTCTTTATCGCTTCGCAGTTTGGAATAGTTTCACTGTTTGTTTGCCAAGGCCCTCCCACGACGGAGGGGGGGGGGGGAGGGGGTTTAGCTGAACCCACGCTACCCAGGCCCGAACACTAATGGGGCCCGTTCGGCCTGAAGAATTTTTCACCCCGATTATGAGATGATGACTATGAGTAATGTACTCGATTTGTGCGTATTGTGGATTTGTTTTATACTCACGACAAACAACAGCTCCAATCCAACGGTACGGAATACTGCAATATTGTGGCACACGAATAGTACAACATAGGGTAACATTTTTCCGATTTCAGTCGGGGAAGGGAGTGGCCGGTGCTGCAGTTACCCAAAGGCCCCAAAATGTGATAGGAGGGCTCTGTTTGTTAAGCATTTTTTTCTGTATTCCAAAACTGCATCTCATATTTTTGAACAGGAGAAAAAAGCACCAGGATTTTCACACAAAAATAGTGTATAGTCAAAGAGGTGCACAAGCGTTTATTAACCATTTCTCATGTTTCGGGCCAAGTCTGCACATTTTCAAGATAGTCGCTAAAAATTTAAGTCATAAAACTGCAAAAGACAAGCAACAACCATCCCGAGTGAAACAATTACAAATTTTGCAACGAAAATAAAAGTTTAAAAGGCTAAAGGGACTCCGGTGTGCATAGTGGAATGACTGGCACAGTGGACTGTCTTCGAACTGTGTCAGTCCGCTATGCATACTGGGGTTCCTTTTGCTATTTTAACTTTATTTTCGTTGCAAAATTTATAATGGTTTCGCTTTGATTTTCCATTCTACCGGGATTTTCCATTCTACCGGGTCTTCAGCTTAGCTTTGGGACTTGGTTTAGCTTAGCTTAGCGTGTCAGTATAGCTTAGCTTTAGGAATTAGGCATTTGGTTTCAAAAGGTCGTGGGTTCAATTCCCCGCTAAGACAGTCTCAGATTTAAGTCCAAAATGTAACGTAAATAGGTTTGCATCCGTATTTATTTCTTTAACCGGTTTTCTGTGATATGCAGGATGGTTGTTATACAAGATAACAAGGAGCCAACAGCACAAACGAGTTTATAAAAATACTTATATTGCAGTACGAGTATTTGCCTTCCTCAGAGGAATAAATTAAAAGCAGAATAAAAAACCTTACATTACGTGATAGACATGTTCACTATGTTGGTGTCGTTAAAATTGCTTTAAAGTACTAAAAACAAGACAAATAAACATGATTTGGAAGGTAAAAGATGCGGTCGGAAACTCAGCAGTACTTACAAGGTGCGTGTAGACATGGCCAAAGGGCAGGGCGAGTGGAAACGGAAATGACGTATGGACGGGTTTGTTATGTGGGAGAGTTGACCGGATCGTGCTGGGACAAGGAGTGGAAACGAACGTACAGAAACGGGCACGCTGACGTAGGACGGACGACAAGACGGCGGGATGGTTGTTGCTTGTCTTCTGCAATATTTATGACTTAAATTTTTAGCGACTCAATTCTTGTTGTATGTTCATTGGTGTTGGGCACTTGGGGGTGAGGGGAGGGCGAAGCGTAGTGGCGATGGTGGAATTTGGTCTGGCCACAACTCTAGACTCCACACTTAGCGAAGATACGGTGAGCTGCCGGAAATAAAGCAGGGTTGTAACGTAGCAAAGTCCAGTCAAGTGGAAGTGCCATGGAGGTGGCCGATTAAGTTTGGGTGGGAAATCAGACGCCACCGTTTGCTGTACGGCCGTGTTGACCTTGGATTCCAGGAATTCGACAAGTTCTTTTAAATGATGCTCTTGGGGAGAAATCAAGAGGTCTATGCAATGCTGCTCCCCCAATGAGGATAAACTGACCGAAGCCAAGCTTGTCCATTCCATCTTAAATACTCAGTCAATGGGTGCCCCAAGAGCTTCATCTTAAAAGAACTTTTCAAATTCCAGGAAAATTAAGTTATCATCGGCCGTACGGAGCGAAGGGTGGCTTATGAACCCCGTCCCCCCATCTAGTCTAGTGGCCGCCTCTAAGGAACTGCCACTTGATCTCTAAGGCACTGCCACTTGATTGGACTTGTAACCTTGCATCCCTAGTTCATTTCTGGGAGCTCACCGCATCTTCGCCAAGTATGGAGTCAGAGTTGTGGCCAGACCCATTTCCACCGTCGTTATGCTTCATCCTCCCCCCCCCCCCAACACCAATGAACATACAACAAGAATCGGTACCTTCCTAAACGACCAAACAGAGCGAACCAAACGCACCACTGTTGGTGACAGATTGGTTCATTCCCTGCTATTATCCGTGTTGATGCGGCTTGAGTGACGTCAACATCGTCAGCGATGAATCTGTTTCGTCAAAACTGTTCGCTCGCGCATGCTCAAACCTCCGCCCCAGCAAACCACCTCCCTGAGATGGTTCGCAATTTGGCGTTGCTCTCGCCTGGTCACATCTAATAGCCAATCCTGGTCAAATCCACTAGCCAGGTCTGGTCGCGGTTATGGTATGACGTATCGTATAATCTGCTGAGCTTGTTGAGCTGTATTGTAGTTTAGGAAGGTACTGAATGGCTGACACAACATCACTGCGCACGCGCGATGTCAAGTTTGGAGCCAAACTGTCTCTAACAGTGGTACGTTCTGTTCGCTCTGTTCGGTGCTTTAGGAAGGAACTGAATGAATTCGTTTGGAGGACGACCTCGACAATCCGGTATAAAAAGTACCCACATGTCTTTATCTGCAAGATGCTCTGAAAATCCCAAAATTGATACAGTTATAGAACGTGGTTCTGTATTAGGTGTTAAGACTAGCTAGCTATTCGTTTGCCTAAGAACAGTGTAGGAGTTCCCTTGGGGTGCGTAAGCCTGTTTATGAGGGTGAGGGAGGGGGGAATTGTAAAATCTGACGCAGCATAGGCAGTTGCCAAGCACGCCATCATGTCTGAACATACTGTAGAGTGTAGATATCAGTGTGACATGTACTGGGCCCTTTAAAAAAATCAGGTGGCAGCTAGATTTCTTATTTTGCTACTTTAATTCTAGCAAGGCTCTGAATACGGTAAACATTTTACACAAATGAAAAATTAGGAGAATGTTTTTAAATCTTTACCTGTGAATGTGTTGTAAATTTGAGTGGTTGCATGACGTCAGTCAAAGATGGCGGCTCAATGAGGCGTTGGATTATTATGAAGCTCCATTTTATTTGTATTTCAGCATTTTTATTGTAAGTATTGTCATTGTATGGGCGGTATGATTTCATTGTTAGTACTCATCACTAATAGATTTATTGTGTTTTACGTGACCAAGACCGCAAATAATTTGACCGAAAATTAAATTCTTGTGGCTCTTATGAACTTGTGGTTTTTTTAAGCCTGTGGCTTGTCGCCATGTAGTCGTCGGGAAGAGGCGATGTTAGCCTGTATTGGTCACAACCACAACTCATTGCTTCCTTCTGAGGGGGGGGGGGTATCCATCCTGAATATCATTGGTATCGACGATCACTTACGGTCGTCACCACTTGCTTGTTGATTGTCACCATCTTGATGGGGTTCGTCGCCCTTTCTATTTTCCGTGAGACATAGTGCGTCAATTGGGCGATTAGTCTGTACTCGTGTCCAGGATTTTTTAATTTTTGCAGGAGGTACAGATGTATGATAAAATCTAGATTTGGGGTTTGTTTACCACCTCTGTAATGTGTGGCGCAGTGGTAACCCAGACCACAGGACTGTGACTGAGGTTGGCGCTAATGACCTAGCTGTCGACGCGCCATTAAGCCTCAATCCCTCTCTATTTGGAGGCATCTGTCTTAAAACTATCGCATTCGGCCATAAATTAATTGTTCGGAAAGAAGGTAGAATGTTTTTTTTCCCTTCCTTACATAGGCCTACAAACGGCGTTTATAATATGGTATCGTTTCTGACTTAATGCCAATTATTATGATGTAGAAAAAGAGAAGAAAAAGTGGAAACTGCCGCGTACGTTGTTTGCAATTTTGATATTTTTTCTTTTCCTTATTTTTCATGATGTTATCAGGTGTAAGTAAGTGTGTAGGCGAAGTGCCTAACCTGCTCTGTTATTACTTTGTTTTGTTGTTTAAGCACGATATCTTTAATTATCGTATTTTCCTAGCATTATGTGCTTGCATACCCATGCGTTTTTATATCGTAATCCGGCACACGCTAGTTCATACAGAATTCGGGCCGTTTGCTGAATAAACATATTATTACATTATTATTTCGAAGCTGACAGCATACACTGGCCTCATTTCCAAAGGAAAACTTTAAAACCTTTAAAAACAGACTAGAAGGGCTCAACGTTGGTCGCCATATTGGAATAAGAAAATCTGCAGCACGGGATGCTGAGACTGTGATTGGTAGAAACAGAAAAATTAAAACAGGTGTTGATGGTATGGTAGTCATTTATTGATGTATTTAAGTAGTTGCAAACTAACTTTTCAAACTGCCTACATTTCAAATTGTTTCCTTCGTAAAATAAACACTCTGTTTCAAACTTGCTGAAACCCGTGGGGGATGTTGAATACACGGTTTGCAACACTGGTTAATATGGTAGCTCAAGTGTATGTCCTTGTTCGATTTTCTTCAAATCGTTGCAAACACTGTCTAGCAAACGCTGACTTTCATTAGCTTTGCTCACTCAATCAGCGCGCTCAAATCCCCCAACCCTCACTTTCTCCACTTTCTAATAATCACTTCTATTATATTCTACCAGCTATGTTCATGCTGAATGAAATAAATAAGGGTCAAGGTGGTCTTGATGCTGCCCCTTCGAGAAGCATGCTGTCCTGAAACGCTTTCCCGCAATGCAGTCCCTTCAACCAGGTGCACAGGGCCGTGGACCATTGTTGGGCCGTGGGTCGTTGTCTCTGACCTCTTATGTAACTGTATAAATGGAATGATTTTAAATTGCATCAGTAAATCGCCACCATAAGCTTCCATCCCTGTTTTGATTTTCTTATTTTCACCACTCCCAGCATCCCATGCTGCATTGTACTTCAAGCCATCATGGCTACCATATGTTGAGACGTTCTGTGCCTATTTTTAAATGTTTTAAAGGTTTCCTTTTGAAAATATACTTTCGTAATTTTTTAACGACAGTTAAACCAATTGGAAGCCAGTAAACGGTGGCCACCAGCCAATCACGAATCCGTAACACAGTTAAAACCAGTACATGGGATTTTATCAGATAAAACGGTGAGCTTTGTCCCTTCATGTTCATGTTGTTTTCACGATCGAATCGCCTGGTTTCCTGGTCACCGCCACTTAACGCAAGTATGACAGAATTACATTGAGTAGGTCTAAACCAATTTGTGGACCAGTACGACGTGCCTGATAGTCACGTGAGGCATGAGTCGACTTTCCGGCAACGCACGATTAATCTTCGGTTGCCATGGTGACAGAACTATCCGCCAGCATTAGCTTTGTGCCCAGGCGTGTTAGGTGGCGTGGCATATAGTAGCAACTGCGGTACGTGCAACTGCGGTACATAAACTAAACGTAAATAGTTGAAAATATATAAATAATAATTATCGTAAAGCTTCTAATGTTACGGATTATATTCTATTTTAAAACTAAGAAACAATATTTTCATTAAAAATAACACGGGGGAACAAAACTTTGGTTGACGCACTAATCTTCATTCTACGATAATTAAATCGCCAGATTTCACGGTGAGTTAAACTACCTTCGCCAAGTTGGTGATGGATCGTTAGGTAAGCAAAACTACTGAGGAGGTGGTATATTTCAAATACCACTCGAGCTTATAGTTTAAGTATCGAAAATTTTCTAAACCACTCGTATTCAAGTCGAAGCTGATAAAAATATCTCGCGCTACGCTCAGTATCATTTCAGCTTTAGAATGTAACTCGGGGTTGAAAAAATTTATCGATGGAAAAAACTGTTCCCTCTCGACATTACTACTAAAAATTTAAGACTATGTATGATATACATAGACTTAAATTTTTAGTAGTAATGTCACGAGGGCGCAGCTTTTCTGCCTCGACATATATAAAATACCTTAATAGTTTTATGCGCTGTACCTCAGTGTATTTGTATAATCACTTCAAGGCAAACTGAAGCTCCATTAACTTTAAATTAGTTGGTACAGGAGTGTACTTTCTTTTTTTCAGGAAACTAATTTAATTTAGAATTCGCTCTTAACGACAGCAGCCGTACGCATCGGGTGTTGTTTCAACTTAAATAGTCTGGGGAACTAAGAAAATGTCTGCCAAGAGAAAAGTTTAACAGAATTTTTATCAGCAGACTACAATGTGAAATGTATTTATTCGTTTCCTATAACTGTGCGTGGGTTTACAGAATTTGAGAAATTAATTTAAAAGCACTTGAGCTACATTTCAAATAATGCATACAGGAATTTAATTAAAATCTCGACCTTTCAAGTTTACCAAATTCAATATCCAGGGTAAAAAAATAAGACCTAAAGTGGTAAAGTCACAAATTCCCAGGACATGCAGTTAACAAATGTCGACAAAACCGAACAACAAAGAAGACTATAATAAAGAGACCTTAGCTGTGTTAGTCCGAAATTTTGTTGACTGCATGTCCTGAGAGTTCTGAATAACACTAAGCAACAAACGAGATTCTTAATCTTTTTTAAATTCTAAATTGTGTTATTTTAGGCTTAATTTTTACTGTTGATGATGAGTTTGGATAAACTCGAAACGACGAATTTTTAATTCAAGTCATTCATGCATTTTTGACCAAGTTGAAGATTACATATATAGACACATGCTAGTGTGTCGCCGCCGAGAAGATGATTTATTGTTGTTGTAGCTTAATTGTTAGAGCGTAATTGCTAGACTGTAATTGTTGTGATATGGCGGCTCACTATCAGACTGTGTCTTTTAACTGTAACGAGCTTATACATGATCCACCCAAAACCAAAACTGGTATAAGAGAAGCCGCCAAGTTTCCAAATAGGGTCGGCCTTTGAAAGTAGTGATATTCAACCGGGGAAAGGCCGCCAAGGTTAATCCTATTAGCCAAGTTAATCGCAGATGCTAATAGTTCGAAAGTTAAATGAAAACTAGAAGATTGTTACTAGCGATAGCAATCTTCAAGTTTTCATTTCACGGCCAAAGTATTATTCAGTGTGATTAACTTGGCTAATAGGATTAACCTTGGCGGCCTTTCCCTGGTTAAATGATATCACTACTTTCAAAGACCGACCCTTTTTGGAAACTTGGCGGCTTCTCTTATTTGGTTTTGGGTGGATATCACAACTTTCATAGGCCAGTGAATACAAAGAATCCCACGGTCTAATCGTTGCCTCTACCTTTTTTGACTGGAGGTTTTTTATGTCTATAAATTTTCTCATTCGTAATTTTCACATTTGCCATTGCCTAATTAGCCGTTACATCAGCAAAATTGACACGGTTTGGTTTACTTTATGCCCATGTTTCACATGCTTAAGTTTGTTCATTCCCGTTTTTGAGTGCACTGGCTAGCAAACTCTGATTTTCGTTCGCGTCGCTCTCTCACTCAATCAGCGCATCCCCTTTTAGTTGCTCCTCCCGAGGTTAATTTTAATCACGGAATGAAGCTGGAATTGCTCACTCAATCACAATTAATCTCATCTACTTTGCCTGTCGTCTACTTAGTGGCATCACCACTATAGCATATGTCTACCGTAACCATCAAACTCGTCACATTACTAAGACATACTTATTTGAAAAAAATTACTTTTTTATCTACTTAACTGTATCCTATGCTCACGATCTGCATTGTGTTTCAAATTTTCCTGGCAATGATGCCCAGTCTGTTTTCTATTGCAACTTCCGTAGTTTAGTTACCATGTCGTTGAAGCAAATAGTTCAATAATTGTAAGAATAGTTATTTTGTTAAAACTCGAGTGAATTGTTGCGGTATGTAACTACTGAAACGGTACGCATATAACACTTAAAATCTGGTCTAGCAATTGAGTCATACAAAACAATTACAACGATGCCGAGCTTACCCTTTTTTTGAGTACAGAATGCGCAGAATTATGAAGGAAATCAATGGTTAAATCCAAAATACTCTGACAACAACAACAACGACGGCAACAACCCCCGATTGGGGAAAAAACCGCAAATTTCACAGGCAAACCTCTTTCGGCTAATTTTTCACTGCTAGGCCTTGTTCACCTAAAAAATACAAATACTAACACTCAGACACAATAAAAAGTAAAAACAACAAACTCATGATTGCCAACACTGAAGCAAACTACTTACAAAAATATCAATAAAAGGGGGGAGCAATATGCTAATCAGTCAGACACCTTCCCCATCTTGTATGTGACATCATCAGGTAGTGACGATACGTCAAGGTCTTGACTAAATACAACTAGAGGAAGCCCGTGCTAAGCACGGGGTCGGTCATGAATTAAGTTTACGGACACATTTCCCGGAACATTTTCCCGGGGCATTTTTCCGACACTCTTCCCCACGACTTGTCAGATTGATCACCACTCATGCCTGCCTCCTGTTTGCATGCAGGTAGAATGGGAGAGCGCATTTACAATGCGGGCGCGAGGAGGGGAGAGGTGATTGTTCGGCCCGACGACTTGTCAGATTGAACTTTTATTGAGTTGATTGACCACTCATGCCTGCCTCCTGTTTCCATGCAGGCAGAGTGGGAGAGTGCATTTTCAATGCGGGCGCGAGGAGGGGAGAAGTGGTTTTCCTTTTAGCCTTCCTTTTAGCTGGCCTCCGAGATTATTATAACGATTTACTTTGAGAAAATTGTGCAACGTTAACCATTTTTCCGTCTCTGGAAATCGGTTAACAATGTTCAAGACCGTAACAACTGTGTTGCACAGTGGCAACCCGGTTCACTGTACTGTGACTGAGGTCGGCGTAATGACGCAGCTGTCGAACCGCAAATAAGCCTCAAACTTCGCCCCCCCCCCCCACCCCACGACTTACTAACCGTAAAGCACACACACGGAGCAGTAAGCACATAACAGCAAAACAGTATACCTTATGTTTTAAAGCATTTATTTGTTGTTGGCTTCATTTTTATTAAGAAATTCAACCCCCAAACCAGTAATTGCTTCTAAATATACGGTGCTGTTTTGATCAGTGCACGGTACTGTTTTGAGCAATATAAGGCACTGTTTTGAGCAATATAAAGTACTGTTTTGAGCAATATAAGGTGCTGTTTTGACCATTATTAGGTACTGTTTTGAGCAACATGCGTTACTGTTTTGACCATTATTAGTTACTGTTTTGAGCATTATAAGGTTCTATTTTGCCCATCATATGCGTAGTGCTCCGTGTGTGTGTTTTTTTTTTAATGCAACAACACATATGTTTTTACCTGAAGATAATTTACGACCACACACAGTAAGACTAATTTTTATGGAACTTTTAAGCATTTTATCGTTTCTCCCTGTTTCATACTATATCGCTGTACTGTTTTGTTGTTGTTCGTCCAGCATAGAGACGCGCTTGTTATTTACTACCACGGGGAATAGAGACTAAAGCCGGCAATGTTTATACTGGGACGGATGCTTCCCTGAAGGAAGTTTCTAAGGGAAAACGAATTCCCGTCTGAGAACGTTAAGAGTCCGGCTTGCCACTCCGACAGCCTGTGGTTTTTGTTACCACGTTTAAAGTGCTGAAAGAACCTATTGTGGCCCAATTTGGACACCGAATTTGTTGATGAAGCTGAGTAAAGCATTACGGTCATTCAATACAATTAGCTGTTCCATTCTAATTTAGTTATATAGCAGTTTTCGGAATTTACACCATCGATGTTTGCTGGGATAAGGATTATCCACGTATTCTGGAAATCATTTCGTGGTTTGCGGCATGTTTAGGAAATTTTGAGTTGGTGAAACAAAGTTTGTTCGTATAATTTTTATGGAACTTAACGGCGTAAGAAAGTAAATCGTGAGTGCATGCAGCTGTTATCAGCAGATTAGGACGCGTTTATAGATTGAGCAGACAGATACAACAGGACCTTCTTGCGCTTGCCGAAAGCTGTATGATAGTCTATCTTTACTTATTTCCAATGAGTTTCCCGTTTCTACTACGGGATTGGATGCAGCAAAACCGAAACAATTAAAGCTACATAATAATTCTGGATCCCGACTGAGCAAAAAAGATAAGGCCGAACAATCGCTTTAATCGCTTTTCATTGTTTTCGTGCATGTGTAATGTCTTTATTTATTTATTTATTTAATCTTAGAGAAGTCTATCACCCTCAGCGCTATGCACTCCTTTACAAACTACGGTGCCTAACAATTCCTGGTGCACGTACTATGGATTGAAAACTATCGTCGAAACCGTTGATTGTTGATGGGTAAAATGAAAGAAGCAAGAGCGACGAGTGCGGCATGGGTTTGCTCTGTTTGCTCCTTTGTGCGCCGGTTGGATTCTAATTCCGTGTGTGCGTCAGTGGAAATAGACTTCTGTTTCAGTACCCATTGAAACATAGTTCACTCTGTGCGCCGGATGAGATGTGGTGTGTACAGTTGAGACGGGTAGTGTATCTCTAATGTTTTATGTGTCTGGGCGTACGGCGTCATACCAAGACCTCGAATAAAATATGGGAAAGAAGCCATGTTTCAGCTAAATGCGTATAGTTTTAAATCAAACTAAGCTGCGTTGTCAATTTCCAGGCCAATAGGCCTCTAAATTGGCAGCTGGAAACGATGCAATGGCTTATTTAATTCGCAGATGAAGACTTTTAGAGCTGAGCTGAATTGTTTCAAAGTGGACAACAACAATCACTGCTGAGCACGAGGTTGATCATTGATACCTTGAAAAGTAGTCGTCAACAACCAAACCTCTGTAAGTGAAAACAAAACAATAAAGAGGCATTGTTAGGCCGCCGATTTGCTTCCTTCTTCTCCCAGAAAAGAAACGGTGCATCCTGTGATTTAAGCCACTGGATGCGCTGATTGAGCGAGTGAGGCCAACAAAAATCAGCGTTTGTAAGCCAGTGTCCAAGGTTGGTGGCAGGGGAGGGGGGACTGTTCGTAAATGTACCACGGGCTTCCTCTAGTGTATTATAAATAACAAGGATAAAAAACAAAGTACAACAATCATCCTGCTTCTTTTTAAAAGTTAAAGGGACACCCGGCCTGTCTTATACTATTCTGCGTGCCAAATTACAGCTACGTGCAGGTCGTCATCCGAGCAATTACAGCGTCAAGGTCGGCTGGGATCGTAGCTGCGTTCCTCGCATAGCTGCTGTCTCGGTTGGCTTTGGGAATAGTACACGGGACAGAATCAAGTCAACGATTGTGTCGTAACAAACCGGAATGATTCTCTTATTTTAAAATCACAATTTATAATTTTCTAGGCTAGTGTCTTATAATTTTGCTTCGGCGATCTATTGGAATAATTATTTTTTATTTTTTACCGTATTAGTCTATTGGATTTTAGATCTCATGGTAATTATTAGAAAATTAGTAGATGTACACACAGAGATGAAACGTCATGATTATTGCAGAAGGAAAATTGTAATAAGCCAACAGCGAAAATCATACACTAGAATAACGTAGTTCAGTAAGCCACCTTTATGCACTTACGTTTCGTCGGAGTGGCATGACCCGGATTCGAACCGGCTACCCAGGTCACTTGCATAGCGCCTTAATCGCTGTGGCCACATCCTCCACTGGCATAAAGATAACTCACTGAACCCGTTATTAAGGTCACAACCGTGACCAGGGCTTCATTTTACCGAAATTCACTCGGCCATAGACAATGGAGAGGGAAGACAAATCATACACTCACAAGGCTCGTATGAGTGTATGATTTGTCTTCAAGCCTTGTGAGTGTATGATTTGTCTTCCCTCTCCATTGTCTATGGCCGAGTGAATTTCGGTCGAATGGAGCCCTGGTCACGGTTGTGACCTTAATAACGGGTTCAGTGAGTTATCTTTATGCCAGTGGAGTATGTGGCCATAGCGATTAAGGCGCTATGCAAGTGATCTTGGTAGCCGGTTCGAATCCGGGTCATGCCACTCCGACGAAACGTAAGTGCATAAAGGTGGCTTACTGAACTACGTTATTCTAGTGTATGATTTTCGCTGTTGGATTATTTACAATTTTCCTTAATATTATTTCCAGCGATTTATGTCTATTTATATGATTATTGTACGCGCGCAATGCATCATATAGTTACGGGTCGTTCTTAAATATAGTTAACAGTATTCAACAGAAAATCTCCTAAAACGATTTTTAGCAAGGGAAAGACTAACGGTAAGTAAATAGACCTTTGGGGTCGTACTTGATGTGGTGGATCGAGAAAAATGCGAGGTATATCCCTTTAAGGTGAAGCTGTGGCAGCTGTGTGTGGAAGATCTATTTCCTGCTGATGTGCTGTACTATAGTTGTGTGTGGAAATTTTATTTTCTGCTGATGTGTTACTTAATTCTGTGTGAATATTAAAACAAAAGCAGTACCTTTCTTTTATGTATTCCGTTGTTCTCTAACGGAAAAATTCCGCCCTTAGCTTAATTTTGCCATTCACCCGACGTAATTGATATTTTTTTAATTAAACCATTCGGTCTAACACATTTTTTTAACTAGGCTTCATTGCTCCCGTGTTTGTAATTCAGTTTCGTAAAATGAACACCAGCTTCGTGCTTTTTCCCTATTAAACTAACTAGAACGCAGAAGAGCGCCATAAACGTAATATAAAACGCAAATGGATAGCAGAGGTTTGCTTTGCTATAGAAAGCAAAAGCGGTGTGAAGAATAAAATATCTGCCGTGCACATTTTAAAAGACCTTTTTGTTTCAAAGCGTAAAACCCTCCTTTTTGTTTCTCCGCCTTTACTGCTCAGAAAACTTAGTTCCGGGAATTGTGAAATGTAAAGATAGGAATAATCCAGCAGTTAAGCGCAAAGGAAACTAATTACGAAGAACTAATGAAGGTCGTTATTTCTGAGCTAACGACTTCGCAACCGAGTGGGGCCTTTTGAAATTTTCATGGGAATGGATGAGCCGGAAGATATCCTCACAGTTCAACGGGGAAGTTTTCTTTTTCTAGGATCCTTTGGTGGCCCCCAAAATCTGTGTTGAACGGCTAATATGGAAAAGGTACTTAGTGGAAGAATGTGAAAGCGTAATTTGTTAATTTTCGAGAGGTGTAGGTTGTCGTTAGCAAGGGGAGAAAAATGGGGAAAAAAACGATTGCAGGCTTTCCGCGTTGTCAGGATTGGCTCGATGGATCGTGAACCCCTGCAGCGAATTTGTGGACGAGTGGTCGTAACTACCTTCTGGGGTAACCCACATTAAAAAACTGACACGCGTCTTCTCTGTTTCGCGTTGTTAGTTTTATAATGCCCATTTTCGTTTTTTTCCCTTTCGGCTTAACGGTAGTTTTATTACTTGCTTTTACTTGCTAAAACAGCCTGGTATTACCAAAACAATCCTACAGTTACCAATTGTAAATAAACGCAAATGTCCGAAAAAGCATATAAAAAAAAGTAGTTCATCTGCACGAATTACCTGCAGATTCAGTTCCTGTATTGAATTCTGTGGTAACCATTTAAATTTTCTGCAGCAGGAACCATGCTTCGACTGTAATCATCCGTAATCATCGACAGGAATTGAGTAACCGCCAAAAATGAAGCTCGCATTTCATGGTCCATCGGCCACAGGATCGCGTGCCAAAACTGTAAACGCGAGCCGTGCCGCTCGGCTCTGTTAAATGGACGTAATCGCTCGGTATACCGAGCATTGCCAATCATGCTCTGTTCGGCGAGAATCGGCTCGGGATTGACACAGCATTAATATTTACGTTATCAAGGATTCAAGGCAAACATAAGCATCAAGGTCACGCAGAGATGAAAAAAATATGGTAAACTTGGTCATGAACAATATTTTAAAGACAATGCTGGAGGGATGTTGGGGATGGGGGATTATCCTGTGTAAAAAGTGGGCGTAATTCTTAAAGGGGGGGATTCCCGCGGCTCCATGATCATGGGATGGGAAACTTCTGAACGGAAAGATTAGGGGGAAATCTCAAACTTAAAACTAAAGCAAAATGGTTAAAATGACTCACTCCAGGTTGGATGGTTCAGTTGTCAGAGGTAATTGTTATCTACGCCAAAACAAAACTTGTTAAGGATTCCCGCCAAGCTTTTCGGCCGTGTTAAGTCGTGATATCAAACGCCAAGCTCATTCGCCAAGCTAATTCTATTGAGTAATAGTTCGAAGGTTAAATGATATATATATATATGAAAATTGCTTACGGCGCAAATATCAACGTTATTCACGTCGTTTTTTCAACCAGAAAACGGTAAGCTGTGTTTCTAACAGTGGCATTTATATGTTGTCAAACGACCAAAGACTCCCGATTAAACAAGTTCCAGCCTCTTCTGTCGCATTGTTATTTATCCTCAGAAGGCTGAAAACAGCCAAACTGCTTTTGCTGTAAAGACACAAGTGATCGACATGCTCATATAAATATATACATTTTATCTGGATGTTATCGTTTTATCCCTGGCGGGCGATACACTAGCGTCTGTTTTGATAAGTGGTCGCCAGTCTTCAATGCAAATTCTGGGCTGCAAAGGCCAAGGTAAAGCTAAGGTAACGGAAAAGCTGAAATAAATGTAGGAATAAAGTTAGCTTTGAATTGGAGGGGCAAATTCAACTAGGCCTGGCTGTGGGTTCGCCAAAGGGAACATTTTCGAAAGTTGGGGTTGGATTAGGCTTAGCTGAACTTGGGGCAGGATGGTTGGGTTAGGGATTATTTAGGGGTAAGTAAGCCAAAGAAGGAAGGAGTGGGGGACTGTGGAGGGGAAATGCTTGTGGGTCCAAAGACCTAGGCGAAGTGATGTCTCGGTGGGGAAACTTGGCTGAAGTCGATAGCCATGCGTGAATATTCAGTGGTGTGATCGAATGATACATGAAATTTGCGACATGACCTTGGTGAATTGTTACTGCTTTTGTGAATTGTAGCATTGTTGGTTACAATGCTTTTTAGGCAGCCAATGTTGATTGCTATAAAATGGAAATTTTGTTGTGGTTTGAGACTGAAGAAGCTTGCATATTTTAGGTTAGCTTCTGCTGCAGCTGGAGTAAGAATATCTTCAAATTGTTGTAAGGGCACTACAGTGCAAAACATATTTGAGAATTATAGTAAAACTGCAGAAGAATAATTTTCTTGTATTTTTGGAATATTGATTGTGTATCTTTCACCAAGAGTGCCCCTACACGGTGCTATTGAGGCTCAAACCTCCCCCCCCCCCCCCCCGAGAGGCTGGTTGTCCTTTTTTGCAGAAAAAATGTTGGGGAAAATGCTGTGAGTGTAAAATGTTAAAATATAACCTTTAATGTCAGACATGGCAAGGGATGGAGTGGACACTTTTCCCTAGTGCATGTGTGTCACTTGATTTCGTGCCGTTGATTTTGTACACCTTTTTGCCCTTTCTGAGTTTTCGAGCACCCCTCTCTTATTTCCGTTCTGCGGGCACCTTTGCCTGTTACGTTGAACTTCGGAAATAGATGTCCGTAGCCTGGAATGTTTTCGGGGGGGGGGGGGGGGGAACCAAAGCAGTGAGCAAGAACTTAGGTTTATCTGGGAAGTTTATCCGGGAAGTGCGGTTTATCTGAGAAAACGACCCCAAAAAGTCGTAAAATTCACGAGATTCACATCAATAAGAAAATTTTACGTTTTCGTCTATATGGGGCACAAAATTATTTTATTTTTAACTGTACATAAATTCAATTGATTTATTTCAAGATACAGATGCTTACTACTCTGCTTCGTTTGGTTTAGTTTTTCACGTTGTATTAACATTTCTGTATTTATTTATTTATTATTATTATTTTTGTAATTTTTTCTTTTGTATTCTTCACGTACCTTTGTTATTTACCAGTGCAAATACTCCCTCGGTGCTTTCTTGGCCCAAAGAAAATAAGGCCGTTAGTACCCCATTTTTAAATCCACATAATTACAAACCAAGTTTTTAAAGTTTAAACCAAGTTTTTAAAGTTCAAAATGCTTCCGTGGTAATTTCAGTGCAGTATCGCTTACTTATAATACTTGAAACTGGGACTACTTTTTTGAGCGGATGGACACCCTTTGGCCGGAGTCTGTGGTTGCTCACAGGCTAATCGTGGAATATTTCACAGTTGAATGCCTGACGCGGGAGTCAATTTTTTACGTTTTTAACTTATGTTCTGAAGACTATTCACAACATGTTATTTTTAATCTAGAATTGGAGACATCAGATCTCATAGACCCATGTTGGATTCATTATCCTGAACCATCCCTTGAACAACAAGATTTCCTCCAAACACTAAATTGTTCGACTCTAACAGAGGCTACCTCAGTAAAACAATCGATAAACAGAAAGACAAAAACCTTGCTACTAGTATGGCACCACACAAACATTTAAAATGTAAAAATAATGCGGCTCTCACCATTACAAACAAGTCGTGGTGGATGCCATATCAACTAGGGCAGCAAACTGGCAATGCACGCTGCAAAAAAATAAATGTCAACATTTTTTTAATCAATGTTGAAATTCAATTTATTTGCCACCTTACATTACAAGCTTGCTGCCCTCGTTGACATGGTGTCCGCCATGACTTGTTTGTAAAATGGTGAGTGTTGTATTATTTTTTAGCTTTTACATCTTTATACGGTGCCATACTACTAGTAGCATTTTTTTTTTGTCTTTCTGTTTATCTATTGTTTCATTGACGAAGTCTCTGTTAAACTCTGTTAGCCAACGTATTGCATATTTAGATGACATCTTGTTGTCCAAGGGATCGTTAACGTTACTTCACACCCCTTGTCTGACTTTTTTTTGAAATCCGTTATCTTTACCATGCACCACAGACAGTCTTGAAAACTAAAACTGCAAAGTTCTCTTTTGTATTTACTCTTTCCATTTCTCGGGTGGGTCAATCCGTGTTGACGTTAGCTTTTCTCCATGGCAACAACAACGTCGTTGCTCGGTGAGATGCGGAAAAGCGCTTTAATTCAAGCCGACTCACGCAGCAGCAGTTCCACAAACCCTTTGATCACCCTCGGGAGACCGCAGTGTAATGAGAACCAACGGATTTAACGCAATCTTGGTGAACTCTTGCCCACGCCAAGAAACCGGCAAGTCTTCCAGGCAAAATTGCTTGCAACACCGTTATCTTCCCCTGCTCGAATCTTATCCCTTTCTCCCTGCCGCATTTTGGGTCGGCGCTGGGTTTGTTTTCCCCCTTTGGGATAAACTAACAAAGCTTTCCCTAGGCCATTTCGGCAGTTATTATTTTATTACCGAAGATTCCGGATCTTTATTACTGCTACTGCTGGCCCCCAATGTACTGTAGTGGGAAAACATATATTAGGTTGAAGGTAGTTCATTCTATTTCGGTTGGCAACTTCTTAGCGCTGTTTCAGCTGATTGAACAGGCAGTTACAAATAAAACAGATCGTTAGCCACAATCCTGTATCAGTTCTAACGTCGATTAGAGATGATGTCTAAAGAGGTTTCTTATGGGAACTATACGTGAAAGAGGGGAAGGGAACGTCCTCTTTTTGTGGTCCTTTTTCAATATCAGTATTCACCCAACAACATAATGCGCATCATTACGACTTTTTTTTTTGCATTTTTAGCAGAATGACCGGAAACTACTGCACAAAAATGAAAATAAAAAAGATTTTCAATAACAGGGTGATAATGCTATACGCCGCAGTTTGAAATGGTCCAATTCAATCGCTGGTGAAGAAATATCCCACATCACCGGACCAAGTGATTTTTAATATTATAATGCACCTAACGGCAATTAAAACCAAAATCATTAGAGAAAAACCATTATAATGTTTTTAGGCATGTTTATCCGTATTTAACCACGTTAATACTATAATGTTGAATTTAGTGCTATAATGTTGAATTTCTGAGTTTATTTGCCAACGGGATCTTTACCTGCATTCAGGTCGTTTCCAGATGGAAAACAGGTAGCAGGATGACATTCACCATTGACATGAGGTAGCAGGATGACATTCATATGCTGACGACAGATTACATTCAGAGTTTCACCAAACCCTCTAGTTCGGTATAGAGAACGTAAACTTTTATCATATGACTTAATAACTGTCGATGTCTTAAATGAGGCAAAAACCATTAATCTAGATTTGATTTTGATTGGCTTGCTACTTTAACGTCCATTTTGGGGCAGTAATCGTTTTGATCTGCCACACAGCTAAAAGACAAATTGAAGTCGGTAGAAATTCACGTTTTTGGAGATTCTACGTTCTGGTTCTGGAAGGTGAAAGACCTTGTCTCTCGGAGCCAGATCCAGGGGAACTAGAGGCATGGTAAATTCTGTGAGGCAATCGTGCAATCGTACAATGCAGGGAAAGTTGTTAAATCTTTCTCAATTTAACAGTTCGCTACCTTGTATAGTGTACAAGTGATATCTTTATTGAGTGAAGTTTTGCTTCGTGAAGTTTGTAAACTGAAATTTTGAAATTGCTCGCTCCTTGGACTTGTCCATTAAATTAGTTGGTCACACAGGAAAGTCCAGTTCTTCACGACTTAGTGGCAGCAGCTTTTAACGGGAAAAATTGCTTGGGAGAGGCGTCGCCAATGGGAACACCAACCATACACTGGTGGCAGCCAACTTTGTAACATTTACAATGTTGCAATTGTTTGATGAGCTTTTGAACTCCGTCATAAGAAATAACAACATTTTTACTGCTAGTATTTTAAAACCAAATTTTCTTCGTACATGCACTGTATGAACTAATATCGATAGTGGCAGCATTAAAAACAAACCTCTTATGATTTGTACAGGTCACATGTTTGTTGTTGTTCGATGGACTAGGCATCAACAAATTGAATCTGTTATCACACAGTGTAAGGGCGGGTGTTGAGTTAAGCCATTCATATTAAAGATGGACACTAATTTATTATATTGGTAAACTGACCTGGAGATGGTAAAGATCTAGTGATTATGTACCACAAATTCGAAATGCAAGACTCCATCAACAATCTTACATTATAAACCAAAGTCTCATAGCAGAAATGAAGCAACTGCAAGATCGAACCTCAATCTATGCAACTTCAGTAACTCAAGACCCAGACACAACCCTTGCAAACCGGGGAGGCTATTTGTGAAGCGTCTCTGAACAGCTTCCATAGCGTTGATGTCCTGTAACAAGTATGGAGACCAAACAGGGCTCGTATACTCCAAGACTGACTGCAAAAACCTTAAACGCCGATGCCAGAGTCGTACAACTGCCAGAAGTAAAGCACCTTTTAATTAAATTTGATTGGCGATATGCCAAGGAACATACCTTTCAGCAATGGATGGAGGATTTCAAGTTTCCCGAAGACCAAATTCCCAAGTCTCCTACCTCCTCAAGTGTCGTGTTACAATGTGTCGTGTCTGCTGTGCATTGTGTTCTGGATATATCCATGCCTTGGTAATGTGGTAAGTTATACCACTGATGTGTGAACGAACAGACCAAGTGATTAATGGCAAACGTGTCCTGTTTTACTCTGTCCATTCCATATTGCGATAAGCACGGTCATATCTGTTTTGTGTGTTTTTACGCCATTTCGTGTCTACTGCTGGAATATGTAAGCCCTGTGTGGGTCCCCCTTCCTTCTCAAGGGTATTGGCCTAATTGAGTCAGTACAGAGGCGGTTCACCAAAAGGTTGCCGGACATGCAAAACGTAAAGTATTCCCAACGATTCAGAACTTTAAAAATCGATTCCTTGGAACTTCATCGGTTAAAAGCCGACCTCGTCATAGTATTAAATGCTGTTCATTACCTTCGTTGAGTTGACCTCCCTTTTTTAAAATTCTTCTCGTGAACACAGGACACGAGGTGACAGTCTTAAATTAGTTACACAACCATCAAGGTCAAATTGTAGGAGACATTTTTTCGCTGTAAGGGTGGTCCCTGCATGTAATGGAACTTCCTACAAAACGAAACTCATTACGGCGGGGTCTATTGGTGTCTTCAGACGGTTGTTAGACTTCGAGAATTTGATCCCTTTTTTTTATTTAGATCAACTTATTGATGCCCAACTTTGTTTTCCGTTTATGCACTGTTGGTGAAATATTATTGGGTTTTATGTAATTTAGGCTGGCAGTAAGTGATACCAGTTATCCTTGCAAGACCTCTGTTTTGCTTTGCAAACAAATGTTCTATTATTACTGTGCTTCACAAAAGAAAAACATTCGGAATGGTAATAATGATCTTGCGGAGTTGTGTACCTGATGAAAAGTCACCATCACATAGTAGGTTTCTCTGATCGTGTGTGCATAAACTTGAACGACCTCATATTCTGGTTAATTTTATCAGTATTTAAAATTTATTACTGCTTTCGTGGAAGTATTTAAAATTTATGACTGCTTTCTCAAAATTTATTAGTGTTTTCTCGGAGAACAAATTTCATCGGAAATTCCGAAAACTTAGTTTGCATATAGGATCACTGTTGAAGTTCCAGATGATGTGATGCTGTTAAGATATAGGCTGAAATTAGATTCTTTTGCAGAAAGCAATAATTGTCCTTTCGTTTAGAGCTTCATAAGCCGAAATTGTTTATTATGCCAACTAGTTTTACACGTGCACCAAAAATGGAAATTTAATCAACACAAATCGCGAGCTAGCTTGTCAACATATTTGCACTACGTGTTGATTGTTTACGTCAGGAACTTAACGCCGCCTGCCCTCAGTGAAGCCATCGTGTTTATTTGTAAGCTTCTTTTCGATTTATTCTAACATAATTTTATTTGAAGCGCAAATAAGGTTTATACTTGTTTATTACAGCAAGACATGTTTAATCCTCTCAAATACAAATAGAAAAATTAAATCAATTGCATGCAGTATTTTCGACAATAAAAAGAAGGAATTTGTGAATTACCACTTTAGTACCAATTCTTGCCACTAGATACCATTGTTAGCAAAGTATTAACTGATTTAACTTGTATGCGTATATTTTTTATTTTTTTCCTAACAAGAACAACATTTTAACAAAAAAGGCAAAAATATATCACCTGAAAAATGCACTAGTTATTTTTAATTATAAATATGTAAATAATTTGCTGCAAAGGCAACAGGTCAAGGAAAGGCCCCACAGACCACTGACACCTTGCCAGAAAAGTTACGGTTAGAGTTTGGTTAGTTCCATGTAACGTATTTGGATAGTATCGTCTTTTGTTCGGCCAATTTCTTTTAAGAAACACCCAATGAGAGAGCCAGTACCACCTCACAAGGTAGAGTGTTCCACACATTCGTACGCAGTTTGAAAAGAATAATTTTCTACAATCACGCGAAAAGGGCTGGGTCACCGGTTTTAGCGCATGACCTCTAGTTTCAGTTGAGGTGCGAATAGAGAAGACACGAGTGTAATTAAAGTTACAATGGTCATTTAAAAGGGAGTACTCACAGTCAATTCATATTTTAATCGGCGAAGCTCTAGTGAGGCTACTCCCAAAATACTAAGTCGTTCGCTCGTTCACCAAAATACTAAGTCGTGGCAAAAATTTGGTGAACGAGCGTTGCATAGAATTAACATGATCAATATCCTTAAAAATCTGTGGGGACCAGACTAGAAGTGCATACTCCAAAATTGGCCACACAAAAACATAAAAGGCTCAAAGGAGGGTTTTGGAATCCCTGGATAAGAAGCAACACCTAATCATAGCAACTATCTGCCTGGATGTCTTAACAACATTGCGGCAATGCAAGCTACTCTTCGGGTTACTATCGAACCATAGAGCAAAATCGTTTACAACACTGAAATGCCCCAACGGAGTTCCAGAGATATAATAATCATGGAGTTTATTTGCTTGACCAATATGAAAAAAAAATACATTTAGTATTCATTAGTGGCAGTTGCCAATCAGTGGATAAGTCCGTATAAGGCATCTCAAAGCAGACGACAAACGTAGATGGTCAGATTTACAAAACAATTCCGCAATACGGGCCACCGCGCACACAGCGGGCAGGTCGCTGCGGCCAACGAGAATGCTTATGGTGTACGTAGCAATGCGCACTTGGCCGCAGCTGCCAGCCTGTCGCCGCGGCCACTGGATCTCGGGCGGCGTGCAGACGGCCATAGGGCGACCGTACTTGCCCCGTATTCATATTTCACCATGTGATCGAGAATTATCAATGATAAACGGACGTAGCCGCGCGGCCCGTCGCCGTGTTTTTTGGCCGCGACAACCACTGGCCGCGCGACCTGGCCGCTCAGTGCGCGGGCAGCCTACAGCTTCATATCATTAGCACAATTAGGCAATTCTGCAGAGTGATTTACCACCTGGAGGTCGGAGATATACAATGAAAACCAGAGTGGGCCAATCACAGAGCCCTGCGGGGCACCACTAGATACCTTTCTTTTTTCGGAAGTCACAGAGTTTAAAGACACATATTGTGACCTATTTGAAAGGAAATCACGGATCCAAAGTTAACCTGCATTTAGGTTTACAGACTTCCTAACAACGTCATCTAGTAGCAAGAAATGGTGCTAAAATTGGTAAATCTCAAATTCTTTATTTTTATCGTATAAAATAGTATAATGTGACGGATTTTAATTGTTCTTTTAGTATTTACGAGAGTTACGGGATTTAAAGGTAAATCACATTTTATGTTCATTATCGGTGTGATGAAAGGGGAAGAGAGGTATTAATCATCAACATGATTAGATCGTAGAACTCAAGACTAGTAAGAGGAAATCATTGGGAAAGCTTTTCAGGGCAGCATGCTTCCAAGACCGTCTTAAGCCTCCTTTATTTCCACCAGCATGAACATGGAATAATATAACAAGTGATCACAGAAAGAGGAAAGAGGGACGGGGGAGTATTAGCTGTGGGGTGGGTGATTGGAGTCACAGGATGCGCTGATTGAGTGAGCGAAGTGAACGAAAATCAGCTTTTATTAGCCACTATACGCAAAAAATCTTGAGAGTCTTAATTCGGTCGAACATGGTCATACACATGAGCTACCATGCCCCACCAGTGTTGCAAACCGAGCATTCAACAGCACCCGTGCTACAGCTAGTAACAGTAATAAAAAATTCCAGAGTGCTCATTTTAATATTTAAAGTCCGTTTCCGTTCCTATTTGCGTAAACAACGGAAATAGCGTTGAACAATTCAGACTTCCGGCAATTTTATTGGTTTAACGCGATCTTCTGTAAACGAAGAAAATCGATTTGCGTCACTGTTTACGATCTGAACATGAAATGTCTTTACCGCGGCGAATATTAAGCACTCGTTGTCAATTTCAATATTAAGCAAGGTTGTTTGATCCAGCGGGAATACCAAGCCGAGAGATGCTTTAAAGATTTCAAAGACGCCGCACTCCTGACAACGCTAATCCATGCGAAACAATGTACACGTTGCAAACCTGTAAATGTTTAATGCCCTTCTGTTTGGGATGGGGCCAATACCTGGCAGCATTTATTAGTGTTAAGCAGAATCTTAGCTGCTTTTGTTCTGCACAATGTCGGAATAATTTAATGATGTGCCAATAATATTTTACGTCGGACATCTGATTTTAAGTTTTAGGAGAGGAGGGGGAGGAGAAGGGGGTTTGGCATTACTTCCGTGCCTTGTTGTTGAACACGTCAAACCCATTTAGCAGAAATGGGGGTATGGAGAGACAGCCGGATATGTGGGAGAACTAAGAGAAAGGACAACCTCCTTTGTGCAATTAATTCCCGAACATCTGGAAATAATGAGAAATGACGTGGCTGCTTGATTGGTTGCTTTCTCAGCAGACGAAAACCCAATTTCTCTTTATGGGTTACCATAGGTCAAAGGTCGTAATCAGGTTATCATAGGTTTGCTTGGATCTAGCCAACCAATAAACCCTAAAATGTGTACCTCGGACGACCTGACCGCTTGACTTTAGGCGACTGGATGAATCTGGAGTCTATCTCTTCGTTCGTTGATTGGTTGCTTGATGGCTTTCAAAACTTCAGCCAATCAGCGAAGTTTGGGCTGGCTTCTCGTCGAATCGAAAGGACGTAATTGGGATCCGGGCCAAAAAGGTTTGTGGTGGTATGGGATGTGGTGGGGGACGTCGTTCAAACGGAAGTTAATAAATGTGCTTTACTCTTGTAATAATAAGGGTGCTGCCCTACCTAATGCGAAACGTTTCCCTAGGCAAGGTTCTGCAGTGGTATTCTCGTTTTGAAGCTGCTCTGTTTCTAGATAAATTAAAACTCCTAGTTCGCAAACAAAAATAAAACAAAGTTCTTATTAGAAAATTCGTTGCTAACCCATTCTGAAACTTGTAGTTTAAATAAAAGGCTTCAACATTTTCTTGCTGTTATGACTGTTGTTGACTTATTGTGTGAGTGAGGTGAAAATTTCAGTAAAACGATTCATCCTGACCAGATCAAAAGAACTCCTATGACATTGCAGACAAGAAATACTTAATTTTCGGCGGCTGAATTTGCGTTTGTTCACAATAATAACTACTGATAGTGGACCCGCCATCTTGGAAAGTGATGATCACTTTCCAAGGTGGAGGGTTCACTATCAGTTTAGCAGGGGCGTGTTCCTCTCAGTTTTTATCGTATATCGTTTTTATTGTGAGCAAGAAACTAGTACAGCCGCCGAAAATTAAATATTTTGGGTCTGCTGGTCAGGAGGCAACTATTTACTGAAGTAAAAGCAAAATAATTTTATGAAAAAAATTATAGGAAAAATTCTATAAAAAATCATACTTACTAGTGGTTCATGCAACAAAAACGTGTATTCTCCTAATATGCTACATCGTGTACATTGGATTTTCCATGAGACGTCACTGCCTCATTAAGAACATCGTTGTAGAATTTGGTATCACTTTTATCACCACTTAAATCTCAGCGACATGCAAATGTTTTCCCTGTGAAGGTGGTAGCATCGTTCAATTTCTTTTGTACACATGTACAAGCGATACAGTTGTCCTCTGATGTATGTTTGCTTATAATTATTACAAGTTCCGTGTCCAATAAGCAATTCACATTTTTGGATAGTTGATGATATTCATTTCAGGCCGTTGCTTAACAATGGTTTAATGAATATAAATATAAATATGAAAGCTTGGCTTGACTACAGTGCGTATAAAATTTAGTATTTCATAAAAAAATACTCGATAAAGCATATAAAAACAGCAGCAAACTCGATGACGTCTCGAGCACTGAGAATGTCTTCTTCAGATCAAACGTAAAAGCCGGTTTAACACTTTATACACTCGTAAAAGAAAATTATGCAAAACGTCAGCACAAACCGTTATAAAGTTTTAAAAATATGGTTTGTTCCAATGTTCTGCACAATTTTCATCAGATTGCACAAACTGTGAAACTAGTTTTGTGCATTTGATTTGAGGACAGCACTGTCAGTGCTGAAACATCGACTTTATTGTTGTTTTAATGTTTTGCACAAAACACTGAAATTTACATGCACTGTCGCCAAGGCAAGCTTTCTTCTTCATATTTGTTTGCTGTACACTTAACAACCATATTAACACGTTTTTGTTTTAATTTAATAATAATTTAACAAATAAAAAAGTTGACATCCTAAAGATTAAAAAAAAATGCTCAAACACCGGTTATTCCCACCGATACTGGAAACCGAGTCAGTTCTTCCCCCCAACGGTCGTAGATACTGTATCGATTCCAGAGTTAGACCCCGCTTTTCACGCACAGTCATTTGCATATTTTGGTGAAGTGTAAGAATTAATGTTGCCGCATGTTGCCACAAAAAGAGATTTGAGTATGAAAATTGCATTAATTTCCCTCCCCTTTTCTTTTCGTTTTCAGGTAAGCCATTGTCGATGTTAATGGAATTGCTACAGGCAATTACCGTCAGTAAGATTACCTATGAATGCCTGCTTCCACCAACCTGAGGAATGTGTTTTATGAGGTTAGTGGTGCTCCACCTCACGCGTTTAATAAAAAGTAGTTTATTACGACGGCTCGAAGTTCATGGTGACCTTGTGTGTGCCGTATAAGTCAGGTACATTAGAGAGGCACGTGATAACGAATAATATGGAGGTAATATTGAACACATTATTTGTTGACACATACTATTTTTAGCATAAATCCATACTAGGCATCAGAAACAAAAATAAACACAACGTTAACAGTTTAAGTACAAAAAAAATAATAATCACCAGATGCACATTCCACATTTATTTATATATATATGTAACGTATGTATATACACTATATTGAAGAAAAAAAATCAGACCGAAGGTTTATCTGGGCAATGCTTAATTGATTTTTTGATTAAGCAAGAAGTAGTCGAATAGTTTTATTTTTAATCTCATTTATCCCATCAATTTGGAGCAGTTCAACAGGGATTTCATTAAATATAGTTGGAATTTTATATTTATTTATTCGTTTGTCATATTGATTCTTGGCAAAAGGCACTTCATATCGACATGAGGTTTTCCTGAAATAATTAATAATAATTCCTGAAATATTTATAATAAAGTAAAAAGTGTGATGTTTCTTGGCAAAACGATTGTACGAGTTTTCTGTAGTGTAAATGTGTCTCCCAATAGAAAAAGAAAAGCTTACTTCAATCAAGACATGTTGCTGAATTGAAAGGAATTGCCCAAGAAAATATCCAAATATAGTGGAGTAACTCGGCCATGGGAATCATAGAATATTACTCAAGAAGCCAGAAATTATCAGAAGTAATATATTGAGTTGAAGTTGATTTTCAAAACAAATTTCTTTTACTTATGAGTTCATTCCCAATTCTAGAACTTTTTTTTGAGAAGGTAACATTTCTGATTGGGAACACCAAGGAGTAATTAAGAAAATTGTACCATAAGCAAGTTCTGAGTAAGTTTTTCTGTTAGAATAACACGTATTCCATTTGGATAATTCCCGAATTCACATTGTTCCTTAAGAAATTAGGTTGAACTCAGCATTTTTGGCTTCTTGTGTGCTTTTCGTGTTCCTTTCTGATGTTCCAGTGAGCATTTCCAGATTACATGGTCGCTTTCCATAATGTTCTTCCTGTGGTTGAAAACGAAATTGCGGTTATTTCCATAACGCAGAGACATCCGCACACACAAACACACAACCATACGTGCACAAGGCCAGGATGGAGAAACACATGTTGGGCGTCGCAGAATGGGCGACGTAAGACTTGCGGACTCGCAGCATCTTTAAGGATTAAAATCTGGAGGCCATTACACCTCTTTTTCTCTCTACACCAACTTTCCCGCTCTTTTGCTTAGCTTGCGCCGCAACAAATGACTTTACTCAGTGCAATCCTCGTATTGTAAGCAAGGTTTGTTGGTTGGTGGGTATTATTCGAATGGAGAGTCTAAATTACCATGAAGTTGGTGTCTGGAAGGGTTGGAGGGTGGGGTTACAGTGAGGTAAAGCTGGTAAGTTGCTGTTGATTCGCGAAAACGTATAACGATTGGGAACAATGGCTTGGCACTTAAGCACTAAGCCCGTCATTTCGTCTGGAAAATTCCGTCGCCCACAGCAGTACGAGTAGCACTGAAGTCTTTCAGGATTAGACACACGTGAATTTGGTGGTGTTGTCTTTCTTGAAAGGATGAGGTGAATATGTGAAAGTGGTTGAGCCTAGTTGTCACTTCTATGTTCTGCATCCACTATAATGTTGCTGAGTGGTTGAAAAATAAATTGTGGTTTATTAATTTCCAATTTGGTTGAAAATTGGTAATAACCACATTGGCAGTCAATTTGAAGTCAATTTTCAATAGGCCCGCTAGATCCTGGACTAGCATAGAGTATAGAATGACACCTTTACAGAATGTGTTTAAAAAACACTAAGTAGGCTTTGGTGGGAGTTTTGTGTGCCCATCAGCCTTTTTTATTTCAAATCTCTGTCGGTCTATTCAGAGCTTTGTGCTAATGCACATGGTGGCTGCTGCTACTACTACCTGTGTTAATTAAAATTTGTAGAATTAATCCTTTTTATTTTATGTTGATTTCATTCCTTTGCCACTTCAACCAAAATTCTACTATACACAGTTAGTAAAAATAAAAAAAATTAAACTTTAACCAACACTGTGAAGACGATGTGTACTGAGTGTGTACCTTCTCAGCCTCACACGAACTGTGTACTGCGAGTACACAATTTGTGTACATGTAGAACACAAGTTGTGACGGGACTGTGCACTCTCGGTGCACAGACTGTGTACCATCAGTACACAACTCGTGTGGAGGCTGAGAAGGTACACATTCATAAGTACTACAGTGTCAGTACACATCGTCTTCAGAGTGGAGTTGATGAAGGAGGTAGGAGCAGAAATACATTCTTTTTTCTTTATTTTATTGTTTTTAAGCCGAAATCGCGGAGAAGAGAAGCTGGGTTACCTAACAAGAACTGTAAAAAGGGCTAAATAAGGAGCTAAAACCGACCCTACCGCCCCCTCTGACAGAATAATGTTTAACGTACCTTGCTCTTTTGCCACAGAAACGCCATTCGTTAGAATATGAAGATCACGAAATTGATGTTGCCCTTAGCTTATAGGTCAGAGTCATGTGGCTAGAAATTCCGCTAGATAATGAGGAAATATGAGGACATATGCCAGTCTAGCCGGTTCCCGCATACCTGAGCAAAATACTGTAGTGGGCAGTATGGAATGAAAAGGGTGCCGACTGCCCCCTGCTTCCTCCTTCGAACTCCCCTGCGGCCTACCTAGTTGTATTGGCTGATTTTCCCTCTTGCCCCCCCCCCCCTAACAATGGTCGTGCATGCAGTGATTGTTACTGAACCAACTTTGAAACTCTTCACGTCGTCTCTAAGAGCTAACATTATTAAAGCAATATTTCGATTGTTACTGAATAAAGGCCCCATCCGTTTGTTTGACATTGTCGATCGCTCTCCCTCTTTCATTATAGTGCATTGGTTATCATTCTTTAGGAAATGATTAATTAATCAGGTGTTATTAGCAGGCCTGGTACGCTCTTGTAGTTTTGAGACTCTGTGCTTAACTATAGTTTTGACCGTTTCGTCGGTGTAACGCACTACCGTTTACCGTTCTTCCATGGACACGGCTACTCTGATAAGCGTACTGGTGAATACGGAAAAGAAAACCGGTTTTCCTATTGTTCTTACCCTTAGTCACCCCCCCCCCCCCCCCATTATCATTGGGATAGGGTAAATTTTTCTGCTTGGGTCTCACATCAACCTATTGTACAGGGTGGTCCACAAAAAACTGACGACCCAAAATTTTCTAATTCCAAACTTTTTTTGTTAGCACCCTCCAGAACTGTAAAGGGACGTTCAAAACTACCCGTTTTATTAGACATCATCTGACCTTTTGCGATTCTGGAGGGTGCTAACAGAAAAAAATGTTGGGTCGTCATTTTTTGTGGACCACCCTGTATTCATTAGAAGGGCCAGTAAATAGTCAGGTCGGTTCTTTTCCTTTTCTTTTGCCTGGTCATGGTCATAGTGTTTTCTTTTCTGTTTTTGCACTGACGTGCTTCAAATTATACATGCATGTGCTATGCGTAAACGAAGAATTAATAGAACATGCGACGAACCACCCACGTCGAAAAGATTTTCATGTTTGGTCCGCAACAGCGCCGCCAATTTCCAGGATTTTATGAACAAGGTTGCTTGAATTCCTCAAAAGAACGAGGTTCTTGAAGTCCTTGAAAAAGATTGAATTTGTTCAGAAAAAAATGCAAGTCCTTGAATTGCATGCTATAAGCCTTGAACGGCCTGGAATTAAATTTTTTTTTGTCGAAATTTAAAATAAATACCTTACCTTTAAGCAAGATAAAGATAAACTTGCAATTTGTTTTAAAACAACTTACCATGTTTGTCAGAAAATGACTTTGTGCTTATCTTTTAAATGTTATTGTTTTATGCTTTTTCATGGTCATCGTGGCTGAGTTCAATCTGGTTGCTGGAGGTTTGCGGATCTGGTCGAACCCCTGGAAAGGGGGACTTGGCGAAGTCCCAGCCAGGACTGCCGGCCAGGGTAGCGTGAGAGGCTACCATGCTCCTTCCGTGGCTATGTGAACTAATCTAGGCAATTCTGGACAATCTTTCGGCCTCTACGATAATCGGAGGTTTGCCGATTCAAATCCCCGAGTTGGCTCCTCCCTTTACCAGATTTTTCTTCTCTCAAAACAATCGGGTAATGTTCAAAATTTTGCCGGTTCAGCCACACAAGTATTAAATTACTTCGGCTGACTTAAGGCTCGAAGAAATTAATTTTAAAAAAAAAGAAAGTTTAGTCTTTGATGCCATATTGTTTCTTCCCGACCTCTTCCCCAGTAAAGTTTGACCCTAATCGAAGATTGGTAGCCTTATTGAGCAAGTTCGTTGATTAATACGGTTCTTTCACAGCGAAAAATGAAAAAAAAAAAAAATTCAAACCGGGTGGTCCCAGTGAGGAACACCCGTCCTTTTGTAGTCTCCTCACCATCCCTTGCGGCTTTTAAAAGAAGCTCAAACGTGATCAATTAGTCCCGTTTTTAAAAATGTTTTAAACTTAGTGGCTGGTTTTCTGGCCTTTAACGCTCGGGTCAAGGTGTGAGTGGATGGTAATTCACCCCTTCCTTTCCTTTACAGCACATGTCTACGTTTGTAAAATCTTTATTTATTTATTTATTTATTTATTTATTTATTTTATTCTTGAAAGAGAATTGGTCTTGTTAAAATCCTGGAAAATTTATATTGATTTTGGAAAAATTCCTTGAAAGTTCCTATTATTTTTCTGTGTAGAACTTATGACAACATGTACGAGTGAAACATACTACGGGATTTTTCTGTTACGGAGGAATCTCGGCAAACTTATTTGGCGCCAATTGCTGAATTATTACTTAACAAAAAAAAAAACGGAGCAGCATAGGCCAAAGTTCAACGACGGATGTGGAATAAAAACTCTGTTAACGTTCTCTAGAATTGAAAGAAAATGGTTCCATTACCCATTCCACGTAGCTTTTTATGACGGTACCTGGAGAAATCGGTGAATGTTGAGAAAGAGGGGTCGTCGGGGGTTGGTGGAAATGCGGCGAGAGAGTTGTTTGAAATGCTTTCATTCTGTAATAAACCCTTATGTGGGCCGAAGAGGTTGGTGTCATGGGAAAATCCCCTTTTTCCTTTTTTTTTTTTTTTTTTTGCAGCAAGGAAGAAAGTGCATTAGACCCTTACTTCTCATAAATCACGTTTATATGCCGCGGAAAATCCCACGGTAAATGGTGCATAAAAGTCGACATTATAAGATTCACCTGTGGTTTCGAAGAAATAAAAGCGTGGGGTGGAAAAAAATAATTCGGAATTATGGTACAGGGAAAAGGCCTTTGTCCCAAAAAAATTTCTTTTCTCCTATTGGTTTATTCACCCTTTCTTTAACGCTGGTATGCGCTTGGTCTTATTGTTGGGTGAGGTCGCTTAAGATGTCATGGTGATGTCGCTTAAGATGTCATGGTGATGTCGCTTAAGATGTCATG
>JAHWFP010179219.1:0-54462 GCA_023313725.1 Lithobius niger | reverse complement strand
AGCCCAACCACAAGTCCGTGAGACCTCTGTGAGCCGAGCTATTCGAAGAAAACCCCGTCAGGACGGATGTTAACCGTCACCATTTGGACTTCAGAAAAAAAGCCAGCCCTGGTATTCCAGGGACTGGCGTTGTTGGGAGAACAGTCAGTCTGATGCTGACAAATCCCCCAGTACGAAGTTGCCTGTTGGGACTTAGTCTCTGGCAGCATGGAACGGATGTTAACCGTCACCATTTGAACTTCAAAAAAATGGCTAAGTCCCACTAACCTAACCTAACCTCACCTAACCACAGGTATGCTGTTTCTCCATAACCACTCGTGTTTTCGGTATGAAACTTGGTAGCCAGGGGTATTTCGTCCTCCTAAAGCGATCTAGCCTATCCCCAGGGTCGTAGCTCGTTTCCTTCGTCCGCTATTGACGGTCGAAGTATTTAGGCCTATATAGGCCTATATAGGCCTACACTCAAAGCCGGTTTATTTAATAGCGCTCCTTCTACTAGGGCTGTGAGTCTGAATTTTTTTGGACGTCCTGGGGGTATGGCCAGCTAGGCGCCCACCGAGTTTGAAGGGTTTAGGACGAATGGTTTGCCGTTGGCGAACTTGAAGGTCTGTGTAGGTGTTGAAGAAGTTTGCTGCAATAGCCTGCGGGACGTCTTCCCGCAACTTGGGTGCTGGTGTCCCTTGCACCGGGGAAGTGCATGGTTGAAAGCCAGACGGCTAGATTGACGGCCCCAGAAGATGGTGACCCCAGAGGCAACAGCACGCGGGATGACGGACACGTGTTCCCGCAACTTGTCTGCTTGCATCCCAGGGCTAAAGACCGGTGTACTTTGCACCGGGGACGTGCGGGGTTGAAGCCAGACGGCTATCCACGAGTGAGCCACTGTGGACCAACTTCGCTCTTCTTGGTGAGGGGTGAATCCCTCAAACTGCGATCTACAGGATTAATGCCGGTGTGCTCCTGTGGTTGTGGCTGCCAGAGAAATCTTCGGTCAGTGCTGCTTGTGACTGGCTGGCTTGATTCGATCGGTGGCGTTTGCTGTAGATACTGGAGAGACGAAAGTTCCAATGGTGTCGCTTGCTTCCAATGGATGAATGTGAGCGTTTGTGGCTTCACTGAAAGCTTGGGCTTTGCCACGATCGAGGCATGGTGTCAGCTTCTCCATTCGACTTGATTTTCAATCGATGTGTGGGGCCAAATTGTGATGGAGATGAGCTGCAACAATTGAAGACGTTGTGCGTCTTGTAATTTCGCTCAAAACGTGTGATTGGGCCACGAGAGAGACAAGTCACATGTAGCTAGGATGTCAGGAGGGTGGTGCTGGCTGGTGGCGGATTGCGGAACGATGGCTGGTGCTGGTTTTGTGGCTTTCGTCTTCGACAGACGGTTTCGTCCACTCTTTCCAGGTTTCCGGGTGGCAGGAATCCACTTGTTTTGGTAAAGATCTGCCATGTTGCCGGAAGACATGTCTTCGTCCAATCGTTCCAATTGGTTGAGGTGTGGTGGCGAGACTGGCCTTCGTGCAGGTGGTTGGACAAAAACCACCGGGTTTTTGTTTTCGTTTGGAGGTTCTGGTGACTGAGAAGCGCAGGTTCGATGCTATGAGGTGTGATGAATCCGCTTGAAAAAAGACAAGCACAACCAAGCTTATAGTAATGTTGTGGTAGTATGATTTTGGTGAGGGATCATTAGAAGAACGAAGGGTCTTCGAGCAAAGGCAACAATGGTTGACAGATATCCTTCGGGTGAACGGACACCAATGAGGGAATCTTATGATTGATAGTCGTTGTTCAGGCGAAGGGTTTTTCGAATGATGACTCCTTCAGCGAAGGGTCTTCCTCAGGATGATGGGTGAGCAGGACGAAGGAATAGCCTCAAGGCGAAGGGTTTCCTTGTAGGTGAAGCGACGTCAGGGCGAAGGGTTTCCTTGAGCAAAGAGTCGCAGGGCGAAGGGTCTTCCTGCTAGCAAAGGGTCTTCTACTAGGCTGAGAGCGAACAGGGTGAAGAAATCGCTTTAAGGCGAATGGTTTTTTTTGCATCTGAAGAGTGTGCAGGCAAAGGGCGTTCAGAGCGAAGGGATAGCTTCAGGGCGAAGGTTTTCCTTGCCGGCGAAGGCTTAGTAGGCAAAGGACGTGCAGAGCACAGGGATTGCTACAAGGCAAAGAGTATCCTTGCAGACAAGGGGTATACAGAGTGAAGGGTGATCCTCCGGGTAGGGTCATCCTCCGGGAAGGGTGATCCTCCAAAGGGTCATTCTTCTGGCGAAGGGTGGCCAGGTTGAAGGATCTTCGAAACGACGAGTCATCCAACGGGCGAAGGGTCAGCAGGACGAAGGGATCCATTTCACGTGAATCGTGTGTCAGTGCGAAGGGTCCTCCCTTGGAGAGAAGGTCGATTTTCGGGGGGGGGGGGGGGGGATGAACAGTGGTGTTGGCCACACTGTGGAAGAGCAGGAAACGATGTCTGTCTTGAACTACGTTCAAAACGTGATGCGTCAGAGTGAAACGTCTCATGGGTTGAAAACGTCCCTCAAAACTTAGTTGTGATGTCCAAAGATAGTGGTTGTGGTGAAAACGTCAATTGTCTTGAGATGTGGCTTCCATCAGGAGGGGGATGGACGAATGGTGGTGTTGGTCACACTATGGAAGAGCACGAAACGACATCTGACTTGAATTTCATTTAAAAACGTGGGTTTACGCCACTAAGGAGATTGGTTGATGTTCGCAATCATGTTTGCTTGATTTCCTTCTTGATTTCCTCTAGATGCATGGGGCTTACACATGATCGTACTCAAAAAGTGGGGTTTAGCCACAAATGAGACAAACATTGGTGCTAGCCATCCATGGAAGAGACGAGCCGATACGTTGAAAAATCTTTGGTCAAAGCGTGGTGATGAGGCAACGGCCGGTGGTGCTCTCTGGTGACAGAAAATCGATTGGTAAAAGCACATCATTGTGTGCTACAGTGGCTTGGACGGGCATCGGTAGCGTTCCACAGCAGTAAAAATGACAGCTTACGTGGAGGCGAGAGGTGGGTATTCATGGTGGTGATGAAACCAGAAGAGACGTCGGCTGCGGTGCTTGTGGAGGTGGCTTCTTGGAAGCATCAACCATACGGCTTTTTATTGCAAGCAGCAATGGTGGCCCAGGTGACCAAAAATAGTCGAGGGAACTGAGTCCTAAAGGTGGTGAAGCGGCAAACACTGCATAAGGTGTGTGCGTCACAGTAGGCAAAAAAAATTGAAACGGTACGACGAATATCACTTGGTTGTTTTCGTCCTCTCGGTTATCATCGTCCAATTCCTATTGGTCGATGGTTCAATGAGTCTTCGTGTTGTCATTGTTTTCACTGCAGTAATGCAAGGTTGGAACGAGACTGCCATTAGTTTCGTTGTGACGAACACCACTCGGTTGTCTTCGTCCAATTTTCACTGGTCCGCTTGGTTGTTTTCGTCCAATTCTGTTGGTTCAATAGTCCAAGGCGTCTTCGTGTTGTCGTCGTTTTCGTTGTGATGCAGATCACTCAGTTGTCTTCGTCCAATTCCTATAGGTCAATGGTCCAAGGCATTGTCGTGTTGTTGTTGTTTAGCTGCTTTGCCGACAGAGTCCCAGGTCGTGGGTGTTTCGCCCAAATTCATTGTAGATGAAATGAAGATTGAAGAAGACGGAAGAAACAGTCGGCGTCCGGTTTCTCCCTTGCGCCGTAGGCTGCAAGGGGTGCCCGGGTGATCATCGGGTTTAAAAACAATGAAGAATCCATGAAAAGGGGCAAAAAGCAAAGGGGAAGAGCGACTATATGATGCGTTACTTGAAAACAATAAGATGCGAAGGCTTTCTAGCGAGCTCTTTTATAGGAGGCTGGGAGCATGCGCTGTGGGTTGCCAAGCTGGCTGGATCCGAGAAACTTAAAATCCTCAAAAGAACAAGAGCATAAATGCAAAAATTGACGGGTATTGTATATTGCCAGTGTAACGGCGGATGCTACGACGGCAGAGGTGCTTGTAACACCCCCGACATCTGGTTGACTTTGGTCTTTGTAAAAATATTACTTTGGAGTGATTTGGTAGTTATCAAAGCACAGTTTGGCTACGGACCCGATGTAGGGAATGGAGCATAAATGTCCCATCTTAATTATAGGCTTAACTAGTAATATTTGCACGAGGTATGCGCTGCCACCATGGTGGAGTGACATTAATTGCAAAAATAACACGGAGTTTGAATAAAAGGGGTTTTCTTATTATTTAACTCTGCAATTAATAACGAGGGAAGACAAACTGACGTTTAAAACTCTTGGTTTTTATTAAGACAGTTTAACAAAAATAGCAACTTGTATTTCACTTGTTTCTACAGGAAAGTTTAAATTAAAGCATCGAGAATTTTCAAATAGAAATTCAAATAACGAAGTTTGGATTTCAGTTCTTAGTAATCTTTCACAAAGGAAAGTTCACCTTAGGTCTATTTCAACCTCCTAATTAAATAAAATGCAGCCGCAAGTTACAATCAGGCCTACAGTTTAGCAGTAAGAGGTACTCCCTCAAATAGAGCTAAACTTCTTTTCAAATCTAGATCAGCTCTGCACAAGCACTAGCAATTTAATAAGACTTTCACTTGAATTAAAGTTTTAAAATAAGTAAGATAAACGCTGGTTGTTAGGAAGGGAACCACCCTGACATTATGATTAACTAAGTCCAGAAACTGCCGATGTTCTAAGTTAAATCATAAATTCACAAGCTAGAAGTTAAGTTTAAGATTTTAAACTAAGAATTTAGAATGGGGGGCCTAAATACTAACTTTCAAGTCTAAACTACATGAAGTTACGAACCACTACCATTTGCCTGGCAGGGCAACAATCGGACGGCATCGTCTCCCTTCCCGACCGGCGTGACCACCTCTAGCTTGAGATCTGTGAGCTGTGCTAAGGAGTGAGGGGAGCTGGGGCTTTTTATGCTAGCAGGTCGGATTCTGGCAACCAAAGCGCGGACGCACGAGGATGCTAGGCACCTCTGATTGGCTGAGGGTCAGGAGAACAATGTGAAGTGGAAGGAGAAGTCGGCTGAGCAAAGGGTTTGGGTGTAGAGCCGTTTGAAGGAACGAGGTCTTTGTTAAAGAAGGTGCGAATTGAGTTTTGAACTCGTAACAAAGTGAATTGCCTGTCTTTTTAAACTACGATGTTATGCATCGCAACTATTGAAGGAGGGGGGGGGGACGAAGTAAATTAAATCCCACTGAATTAAACACAGATTTTTATTGTAGGAATATACAGATCATTTACTCTGGTTTTAATTGAAGGAAAGCTAGTTGTTGACTTGGGAATGGTGGTCACGATCGGCGATTTTTATCGGAGATTTCAGTGAAACTATATACAACAAAATTCATGTCCGGTAAAATTACCATTAATTAAAATGGTTTGAGCTCCTGGTAGGGTTCAAGGGGCAAGTTAAAGTAGTAAAAGAATAAATAGTTAGCTTAGTAAGAATGCTATAACGCATTTAAATAAGAATTATTTGCAGTGGCAGATAACTAGTTTTGTGAAAGTCGCACATTTTTCATAACGTTTGTGGCCTTTAAACAGGAATAAAAAATATCGTTCTAAGAGTGTAATCCAACACGTATGTGAGGTTAAGTACCTGAAGGCAGCCCCTCCTATGAACACAACTAAGCTTGTTTATTGTGGCTTTATGCCTAAAAGAAAATCAAGAAAATAATTACATATGTACATAAATTTCGAATAATGGCGACCGGAAGTTGCAAGCGCTGCGGCCCAGTTTGGAGGGTTTTTCAAATTGCAGTAGTTATTTTTCTAGGGCGGCGAATTTCGGGATTCTGTTTCCCCAGAATTGTAGCTGGAGTTCATGGCTATTAAAGGGTGAAACTAGGTTTGACCGTTTCTGTCCATTATTCGTGGAGATATGCTTAGTTGAAGTATGAGATCTTTTGGCGCTGGAGTGCCAAATAAAAAAAAAAGTGTTCGTTTGGAAAACGATGATTTCCCCCGAGGTTTTTGATTTTTGGAGTCCGGGTAGCCTCTCGTACGTTGTACTGCCCCCATACAAGTGGCTTACCCCATCAACCAGCCTCTCCAATCCGGTGTTCTGGCAAAAGCCCTTTACACCAGCAACAAGAAAAAAAGTCCTCAGAAAAATCCCCCTCTCCCCCGAATTTTTTTTGGGATGTTTGCAGGCGCCCTTGTTGGTGCGTCTGACATTTTGCATGAAACTGAACCATCCACAAGTAAACAAAAATGTACCGCCGAAAGAACTGATTTGAAAGAAAGTTTTAAAGGAGCTACTTTAAATATTCACAATGGGCGTCATATTGTAATGAATTTTAATGCTTGAAGTGTTACCTATATTGCCAGTTTTCAGTATTTATTATGGTGAAAAACGAATTGCCGTTTAAAAATAAATTAAATGTACACAATGAGTGTAATACGGGTTTCGTTAAAAAAATAATCAAGCGATGAGAACTGTTGTGTTCCCGCATCCTTGTATCGTTACAAGAAGGCTGAGATACGGATATCGGTAGATGACTAACCTTGAGTGATTTCACCCATTCAAACATTGTTAAACTATCTGCAGATATTGTGATTTTCTTGCGTACAATTTTATAAGCATTTGCCGGCCACATTTACCTGTCTATGCTTTGCTATACAGAGGTTGTTGTTACATTGATAACACTATTAATTGTCCAAAAACCTAATTAAGGCACTCTTGCCCTTATGAGTTGTTCACTCATTGCTTTTACTGAATTGTTGAAGTGTGACGTACATTTCTTCCCCCTCTATCTGAATTCAAGCAAGTTGGTCATGTTTAGTTCTGCGGCATTTTTGTTTTCAACATGCCGCCATTTTTATTGAATGGGTTAAAGATATAACCATTTACTGAACTGTACAGCTTATATATTGCGGCTGTATTGGTCGCATGTTCATGCGAACTGGTGTTCACCATTAGTGCATCAACATGTTATTCAGAGAAAATTGAGACTTTATTTGAACTTCAACTAACTTTGAACGCAAACGTATAGATGATGGAAAGGAGGGACAAGATATGTCACACTGGGAGAAGAAACAACTGACAGAATTATCCCAACCTTGAATAAATTTCTTATGGACATAAAACTTTGTAAAGTCTGTTATTAGCCAGGCGGACTCAAGATTCCATATGAACGGACCTCAAAAGTGTAAAGCCTGCGTCAGTCGATGTGGATCATAAGTCCGTATATCTCACCTATGTATGTTCGCCGCCAATACTCACGTTTATGTGGTCAGGATGAGATATGGGGATACGGTCCACGTTCGGCTACCTGGGATATCCAGCAGAAATGAAACAAATTAAACAACCAATGGTTTTAAACCCATTCATGAGGACATCAGTGGCTTCTTGAAATGGGCAGATCCATTTTCATGTCTTGGCCTTCAAGAAGTTAAGGGTTAAGAATACAGAAAACAGAACGTCAATAGCTCTGCTGAACATTTACAAAGCAGAGCAGACATTAAGAAAAATATTTAAAAGAGTCCAACAAAGATATTTTTTTTTGCAAAAAGAAAATTAAAAAAAATAGTAACACAACTTCGAAAGCATTCATTTTGTGTCAATTTATTATGCATAAAAATTGTTGCTATGTATTCATTGCTAACGCTACAACAGGCAACACAAAAAATATGAAGTTGATTTGATAATTAAAACAAACTCTTACACTGTGAAATGCTTCACAGAACAAACAATATACTTGCTAATGAGAAATATAGCGTCAAAGCACTTGATTTACATCTTGCATTTTGCATCTTGCATGGAGGTACTAAGATTACCTGCCAAACCGTAACATGGATAAGTTAACTATGGCGTATAGAACTTGTCAGTTTGTACATGCCCTTACAGTGTAAATTGTACTTGCATCTCTACAATAACGCTTTTCAACGATGTTCCACTTGATGATCATTCAGACAGGAAATCTTTGGTAACTTATTTTTGTATTTTATTTTACATGGCTTGGAAGTAGGAAGGATGCCATAATGCATTATTTAAGGAATACAGACATAATCCAAAGATTTTTATTACTTCTTTTAACTTTGCGCCAGTTGCAGTTAGGTATATCATACATCTCATACATGACATTATCATCGTCAACTGTAAAAATATTACTTTCACTGGTAACAATCATTCTCCTAACTGAGGTAGGGCCGTCTACTTTGCACTTCACTTTCCACTTACCAGAATCCAAATCATAAAGGTGCATTCGCATATCATTAGTTCTGTCACTGTATGGAAATATTAGTAATGTTTCACCACTTAGTCCCCCACGACAGTGTTCAATGGCCCCTGGGATTTCACTACTGACGGTCCACTGATCAGCAACAGGGTTGTACTTTTCCAAAGCACCTTCATTACTATTGCCAGAACCCACGGCATACACATACTTCTGAAAGGCAAACACTATAGGGTCGTAATGGGCAACATTGGTTGAAGACAACACTTCGGTTGTACGTTTGACAGTATCAACACGTTGGACAGTCTTCACCGCTTTTCCCTGAAACTCTCCACCTACAACATAAATGAAGCTATCCAACACTTCTGCTCCAGCTTTTGAAACGCCTGCTTTTAAATCATTTAGATATATGGCTATGTTTGCTAAAGGAGAATATTTATAAACCGTGGCACTAATGACATCAAAAATGTCTTTGCCTCCTAAAAAGTATACATCATCATTGAATGCCACTACAGCCTCATTCCCATCATACTCCAATTCAGAATGCACAGTAACTGGGTCAGACCAAGTCATTCTCTTTACATAATAAGTAGTCATCACGTGTTTTGTTTCTACATCACCATAGCCAAAGCAAAGTACTTTTGACTCGCAACATTTTTATGCAAATCGCTTGGTTATTTCTTCATGCATAGTAGAGCTTGCTAGCAAATTGCTCTCAATTAGTGGATCTTTATAGTATCGTAGTAACAGTGGTGCAGATACTAGTTTGATGTCAATGAATTGCAACAGCTTATCTAGTTCGCAGCTTCGATCGTTTGCATTGAATCTCGCCCAAGTTATAATTCCTTTCAAAACAATGTCTGTGGCCCACCCGTTAATCTCTCGATCCTGTAAAACTTGTGTCAATTGAGAAAGACTCATGTTGAAAAATTCCACTGAAGTGGTCACTTCAAAGAAGTTTTTGGCGATGAAATTAGGAATTTTGAGTTTCAATTCTGCAGCATCATACAGTACGGCAAGTTCCCAAAGCTCTAAGAAGTAGGATTCACTAAGACAGTTTGTAAGGCGTTGCAAACAATGTTGAAACAACAAGTTTAGTTGTAAGAGATGACTGGCTTCCAAGAGACAATTAAATTTTTCTCTATCACTCAAAACGCTAGGGATTTTTCCAGTATAAATAAAATCGAGAACCATTTTAGCGGCATCAAGTGGAATGCTTGGTAGCTCCATTTTGCCTGTCAGTGATTCTTTGCATTCTGATTTAAACATTGCCTGAAAGAAAGGACTGGCTGCACACAGAAGAGAACGATGAGCTGGCAACTCTGTACCGTCACATACGATAGTTACATCTGTTAAAAATTGAGTTGCTCTCATTGTGTTGAAAGAAGCTGCCATAAAATCTTGCTGTTGCTGCCAAACGGACAATTCTAAACTTTTCATCATATTTCACCTGTGGGAAAAAAGAACATGTTTGTATTGGCATCATGCGACCCATAACAAGTTCTAAACATAATTTCATAATTATTATTTATTATTTATTAACAAACTTGGTTTTCTATCTTTATAAAATGTAACAGATGGAAAGTCAAATGGTTAGCACCTGTATTTATTTCTAAAACTTCACAAAATTTTGTTTCTTTCTTTGTCAGGGCCATTAAAAACCGTTTGATGTAACGGGCCTATATTATGCTGGTCCTTTGACTGTGGAAACCGTATGCTCGAAAACATAGAAAGCATTTATTGCTTTATTTACATGCAACTGTTACTAGAGCAATTCATATGGAATTGGTTTCCAGTATGAACACGGAAGACTTCTTGAGAGACTTCAGGCAGTTTTTTTGCACGACGTTGTGTTAGTAAAAGTATTTACTCCGACGCCGCCCTTATGTTGAAATGTACAGACAGTGAGTTGTCAACTTAGTGGAAATCACTTCACGAGGACAAACTGCAGGATGTCGTGGTGTGAGCTGGAAACTAACTGTGCCTTTCGCCCCATGTTTTTGGATGGCTAATGCGAACGAATGGTTAGGTTGGTGAAAGAACCTCTGTGCATAGTGATTCAAGTGGCCTCACTTACGTTTGAAGAGCTTTCGACCATTTTGGCTGAAGTTGAGGCTGTGCTAAACTCTAAACCCATAGCATTTGTGTGTGGCGATTACAAGGAAAGCCTTTGTCTCCTTCACATTTCCTGGTAGGTGGACGCTTGACCACACTGCCGGAGCCAGGTCGACTAATTCCAGCACTAAAAGACAGCAAGGAAAAAGTATTGCAATACTGGAAATACCGAAATTGGTTGTTACAGAGTCCAGGGCTACAGTGGAGCAAAGAGTACCTTCTTACCCTTAGAACAGCCCACCAAACAAGACCCTCAAAACAACTCACCCCTTTAAAGTGGGCAACATAGTGATTGCGCATGATCACCGTATTCCTCGACACATGTGGCGAATAGCATGAGTTTTAGAAGCTGTTCCAGAGCAGGATGGGGAAGTGAGGCCCAACCCTTCCGAATGCTAATCCAGTAGCAGTCGCCACTTGGTCAGTAGACCTTACAAAGCACTCGTTATTTCACAATTTTTACTTGCCACATACCAAGTCAAGCCTACTCCGCACAAGCTTGGAGCACACAATAAGACGGCCCATTAATTTATTGCACCCTCTAGAATTATGAAGCGTTTATTTCATGGGGTGGAGCATGTTGGAAAATATGTCAATCTTTTTTTATTGAACAATAATTGTAATAGTTGCATTATTGTTTCATATGATATTTAGCAATGCCTTAGTTTTGTCGCTATGGTAATGTTGGTAACTAAAATGTTTTAACCATGTATAAGTGGTTAGTTTACCCAACCGTAATTATTAAATGGTAAAAGGTTTTGTCAGCTTTTTCTTCAATATATATTGAAGTATGTAGTCTTGAGCAGAATATAAGCTGTGCTTTACACTTTTGTACCAAAATAGAGCCTTTAATTTCAAACAGGAAGCTGAGTTGTTGTGCAGTGGGCTGTAATGCCATTGTCATCTGCATTATTGCTCACATTCCGTACGTGTTGGTACAGTCTTGTTCTAACTCCCTTCGTTTCACCAATATACACGGCACTGCAGCCCTTGCACAGAACTCTCACAGAACACACCCCCCTCACTCTCCCTAGGGTTTGCTCATCACAGGTCTTCTAAGTTTGTCTAGTCAGTTTGTCTAAGTCAGTCTAGTCAGGAAGGAAGGTTTTAGTTGTAACCTTCCTTCCTGTGTCTTCGTTGCATCACTCCTTCCTTCCTCAATACTCTTCGTCCTGCTATCCGAGACTATAGAGTCAGCCTTCTTTCTTACTCGTTTGAGAATCCCTGCCGGGTAGCCTAACCACAGGAATTTCCCTTTCGCATTGTCCAGGTGGGTTTAGATCTCTCCAGGTTTTTCTAATGCCAAACCATCCTCATAAACTCATTTTGGGCGACTTCTTCGAGTTGTTCTTTGGGGCGACCTGATGAGTAAGGAATTGCTCTTCTTGTAGACACTAGTTTTGGATACGGTCCAAACTTCGGTCTTCCCTCATCATCTTCACACCTCACGACTGCAATAAGAAATGGAAGTCCCCCTTCTTTTTTCTTACATTGTAAATGCTTGACCTTCTCTCCAAGTGTTGACTTTCTCGAGAAATGAGAAGTCTTTTCATGTCTGTCTTCTTTAGACCTGCATACAGATCGTCCGCAAAGCTCTTCTATATTCACACCATCAGTCGTGACACTAGTACCTTCTCATCAAGGTGCCGCCTAATCATTTGAGCTATCATTAGCAAGCTGGAGTATCCCATTGGGGCTTTTCCAACTTGCAAATAAATCTTCCATTCGAACTCCACGTCTATTGATGCTAGTACAACTTTCAGCAGCAGCCTGTCCTTAATAAAATATTCACGATGAACACTCCATCTTCTTAGAAAGAGCCAGCATCCAAGTATCAATATCTGAGAAAGACTGGGGAAGAGCTTAACCATGTCGAAGGACACCATTACTTCTCCCTCTTCCAGCTTAAGACTTCACATCTTACAAAGAAGGTCTTCCGTTTTTTCAATCAACTCGGTCCTCAAATGTACTTCTTAAAGTCTCTCAATGGCTGCCCAGTCAAGCTTTTACACCATTCCCCTTTGGCAGATGTAATAAGCCCTAGGGGTATGCGGTTTTAATATTCTGGATTTGATTCGATATTTATCGATTTTGGGGAAGAAACCCTCGATTTCGATTATTATTCGATTTCGAAATTCAATATTTTTTCTTTTTGATTTTAAACTATTTTGTTTTCCAATATGAATATATAAGGCCTAGCCTTTGAAAAAAACCATCAAGTTTCAGTAATTTCATTCCTGTAAACAATGTTACCCCAGTACTTGAGAACTAAACTTTGAATTGTGCGTTCATTTATTATGCAAAACTACATTTTGGTATTAACACAAAATTAGAAAGCAAGCTTCCACCTTCCCCCCTTTTGAACAGCATCATCCTTAGATTTTTAGTCAAATTAACTTTATACATTATGAAGTTTGGCCAATTATTTCCCCTTAGGTCATTGTGAAACTTACACTGGAGTTTAAAAACGAAATCTGACTTGTAATTTTAGGGCAATTGCTGCACTATTTTAGCAATACTTAACTTGGTACCGTACATAGTTCCACATAAAACGAAGTCATAAATTTTTTACTAAAGTTAATGTTATACTTGATTCTAATTTTTCTGTCAAACTTTATTTAAGTGTATTTATTGAAAAAATTTCACAAAATAGAAAATAATTGATCTCGTTAATCGTGCGGAATCTCGTTATTCCACGATAATCTAATTTTTCGATTTTGACTTGGAGGATTCGATTCAATTTCGACAACGTAATAAAATCGAAATCGAATCGAAAGTTTAGATTTTCGCACAGTCCTAATAGGCCCAAGGGGGGGGGGGGTCCCTTCCTGATGAATCTTGACTTAGGAAAAGATTGTCGGCAGTCACTGAGGAGCTTTCGGGGTGAGGCTCTACATTTCCACTTTAGTCAAGTGTCCTTCAACCCGCAAACGCACGAGACTATAGCTCTACGCCAATTCTAAGAGTGGTCCATTTCCCACTTCTTTTCCATCTCTCGATAAATGCCAGAGGCACTGAAGTCACGTGCCACCTTCTCATCACGCTCACACTTAAGACATCACGATAGTTAAGTTGGCCCTATCTGCCTTGCAAACAACCACTCCTTCCCTTTTGCTCAGGTTGGTTCAATGTGACGTTTGCAACTACTCACTGCCGCTAAATGTTGCAACTTGAGTACTTATTCGCGGACCACGAATACCCAGCCAACAACTGCTCCACATCGCCCATCACATTAGCTCTAACATCGAGATTATTCCACAGCTCAACAGGGATGAACTTCTAATCATGGTTTAAAGCTTCATTTAGTCTCTACATAATTCAACATCTGTCATAAACGGGACTTGTTCGCAAAATTATTACTCCTATTATCAATATTCACTCTCTAACGAAGCATACATTCATCCAAATCACGGTGAACCTCTAGCTCCTGCAACTTCCTAAGATGTCTACTGGTCGTCACTCGTTGCACCCAACATCCTTGATCCTGCACAGCAATGCAACACGAAATCGAGTGGGACCAAGCGGCGATGCTGACAAAATCAAACTCTAATAGAGATGACCTTAGATGCATAGGGCCCATCACCATAAAACTCCATGAACATCAACATGATCCGCTCTTGACTATTCAGGACCATCAAATCCTAACATAGGGCATATCCCAAGAACGGAACCGGAGAAAAGGCTGAAAGCTAAATGTAAGATTGGAGAGAAGGAACTGCCCACCGATTACAAGAGTCAGAGTCTACGTAGTCTGACAAATTTGTATCCAGACTGTGAACTGACATGTAGCCAGAGAAGAGAAACGAACTTAAAAGCGCCTGAAGAAAACTGTAGTCAACAGCAGGGCCGCAGCCAGGATTTTTTTGATGGCCCCGCACTGCAATTTGAAGAACTCCCGCACCCACGTAAAAAGAAAACCGATTTATATAACACTTGTCATCGTTTTGTATTTTGGTAGTAAATTTGCAAATTCTCCAGCCAGCTAGAGGCGCATTACATACAAGCTACTATGCTGCAGTTTTTAACCTTTTATTATTTTGTATCGGAAGGCCTAACATTTGCTCACAGAGCACCGGTATAACGTAAAGAGGAAAACAAGCCAAACAGCGAAAATCGTGCACTAGAAATAACGTAGTACATTTAGCCACCTTTATGCATTTACGTTTTGTCCGAGTGGCATGACCCAGATTTGAACTGGCAACTCAATTCTGAGTCATGTCACTCAGACGAAACGTAAGTGCATAAAGGTGGCTTTCTAGTGTACGAATTTCACTGTTCAGCTTTGTTTTCCTCGTCCTTTATATAATTTTCAGCGATTTGTGTATATTTTAGTACAGATATCACTGAGCCAGCAGCTTTGCCCTGTAGCTATTCTTTCTAAGGATATCCTGGATTGGGCCGCTGATGCCATCAAGGTAGGTGAGGGTTACCCTTGGGTCACCTTCTTATGTCTTCGTTCACTCCTTCCTTCCTCAATACTCTTCTTCCTGTTCGCCGAGACTATGGAGACAACCTTCTTTCTTAGTCGATTGAGCATACCTGCGGGGTAGCCTAACCGCAGGAATTTCTCTTTGCATGGTCCAGGTGGGATTTAGCTCGCTCCAGGCTACTCTATTTCCAAACCATCCTCATAAACTCATTTTGGGCGATTGCTCTGAGTTGTTCTTTGGGATGGCCTGATGAGTAATGAATAACTCTTCTTGTAGACATAGGTTTTGGATATGATTAAAACTCCACTCTTCCCTCAACACCTTCGCGCCTCACAACTACATCAAGAAATGGAGTGCCCCTTCTTTTTTTTCTTCCACAGTAAACGCTAGACCTTCACTCCTGGTGTTGACTTTCTCGCAAACTCTTTCCACGTCTATCATCTTTAGAAATGCACACACATCGTTCGCAAAGCGCTTCACACTCGCACACTCAGACCCAATGCTAGTAACTACCATCTTGTCAAGGTGTTCATGATCATTTCAGCTGTTATTCGCAAGCTGTAGTATCCCATCGTGTAGACTTCCAACTTGTCAATAAATCTTCCCATCGAAGTCCATGTACAGAAGTTAAAAAAAAAACGCTACACGGCAATTTTTTTAAAGTCTAATAATCATTCCCCGTCGCTATAACCCTTATCCCTGACCTTAGTAAAGAAATCATGAAAGTTATTCCTGACCTTAGGAAAGAAAGCTTTTATTTGCATTTAAAATAAGAACGCAAAAGGTAGCAAAAGCAAATGACAACCCTGGTTGGTGGGGGGGGGGGGGGGGGCAAAACAAACAAAAAAAGCCAGCAAAATAGCTAAAATAGCAAGCAAAATAGCTAAAATAAAGGCTTTCACAGTATTTGGATTCCTGGATTCCAAATAAAAATGCATGTGGCAACCCTTGTTAGTGGGGGGGGGGGGACCAAAACAAACAATGTAGTGTTGGGCGGTATACCGGTTCTCACGGTGTACCGCGGTACCAAAAATGCAACGGTACCATGCATTGTTAAAATACCGGTATTGTTTTAATATGAAAAAAGTGCTAAAATTATAACAATTCAGTCAGTTCTTGTGTTGTAGGGCTCAAAGCAGTGTCTCTTTAGCTGTTTAGGCATCTTACGGCCTGTTTGTTTAGGTTTAAGTTAGTTTTTTAAGTAGGGTAGGCTGAGCGAATGGCTTGGAGGCCGCAATTTTTTTTGCATTCGGCTCAATAAACATTACATAACATAACATAGCAGTGTAATAATCAGTTAAAAATCAACAATGGAGCCAAATTTGTGTAACTTTGATGCTACACCAACAGAACCAACAGAAAAATAAAATTGAGTTCAAAGTTCAGTAGCCTTGGTTATTATTTTTTATGTGTATTTTTGGAGGGGGGAGGGGCTACGGAAATGAAATTGATGATTCCATTTCCAACCTAAATTAGTTTGATTAGGCTACTTAAAAAAATACCGTTGGTACCGAAGGAAGTATCGCCAAATTTTAAGAACCGTTAAATACCGAGTACCGCTACCGCGGTACCTAGGCTGGTACCGGCACCATCACACAAATTTTGGGTACCGCCCAACACTAAAACAATATATGCGTTTATTTTTAAATTTCAAATTAGAAAGAAACAAAAAAGCATTTAATTGGCCTTCAAATAAAATAGCTAAAATAAAAGCAATTACAGTATTTGGATTTCAAATAAAAATGCAAAAGGAACATATCCATGCTTTAAACGAAGATGATCCCGATCGTCTCATTCAGTTCTGTGAGGAATTTCTAGATTTCAAATAAAAATAAACCAAAAGAAAAAGCGCATGTGGAACCTTGGGGGCGGGAGACTTTGCCATGGTCCCCCGTCCCATTGCCGGGCCAGATAGGCTAACCTCTAGAAGGCTGACGTTTGACATTTTGTTTCAAACCAGTTCATACGAAAATTAAATCCATCATTAAGGTTTTGAGACAAAGAAAGATGTTCCAAGGTGCTCAAACAGTGTCCTCCTCCAGCAACGATACATTCACCTCATCTGCTTTCTACACATGGCCGTAGGAAGCGGTACGGCTGGTGCGGCATTTCCCGTATCACTTTTCGGCACACAAATTTTAAAATACCATATATATCCAAACACAGAACGCGTACTGCTGTCGTCAAACTTTTGAACACGTGCGTGGCTTTCCTGCAGAGCTTTCATGAGCAGCATTGTCCCACTACCATGGAGCTTATCTACCACGTAGTGTAATAGTATACAAATCATTGTGTAAACAGAGCAAACTTCTATTCCCCCCCCCCCCCCGCACCCGACGAAGGACAATGAGCTTGACCTAGAGAAGGGGGTTTTCGGGGAAAAGAAGTAAACGAAATGCTAAAGTAAGGAAGCTTTGTAGGAAGCTTTGTAGGAAGCCCAACACAGCAGCCAACCGATATTGACTTTCTGAAAAGTAATTTTTTTAAGTCACTAATAACGGAATAGGAAACATCGCTACATGTATAAGAACTGGGGGGAGCCAAATTACTTACTACATGCTGCTACTTACATAAGGGTAAGGTTCTAAAATGAACTGACGTAATAAATAATTAAAAAAAAAAAATCAGAAGGCAAAACGTAAAAGAAGCAGAAAGAACTCATCTGAGAACGAAATAAAAGCCAACTACCCCGACTGGGACTCAAACTTAAGACTTCCCATCGACATCACATAATTTGGATACACTAACAGCTTATATAAACACAAAAATGTGCAGTCTTCAGATCAAAATCTTAAATTAATAGCACAAAGTAGCTCGATGGCTAAAATTGGATGGGGATGGGGGGGGGGGGACAACTGAAGTCACTGTCGGTCAGGAAAATGCACCCCAGGCGGTGGAGCGAAGTGCAAACAGCAAAAAAGTCCTCAAAGATTCTCTGCCCAGCACCTCCCCCTACCATAAATTCATAGATCCACCCCTGCTGTGATCCACATGTCATCTGAAAAAGAAAATCTGAAACATTTGTTCAAAACATGGCTCCAAAGACACTACAGTACTATAGATTGCTTCAACTTCTGCGGTTGGTCCGAGACCCTGCTGTGGGAACTTTACAGTGCTCCCCCAGACCCCCTAGCTGATTTGGTTAGGTCGTACCACTTTTAATTTGCTTCCTACGGCCCTGGCCAGAAACCTACTGCCAGAGTATACGAAGATCATGGAAATTATTCACAGTATTCACCATTTTGTGACTTTTTTCTGTGATTACGTTGAAAAAGAAATACGTCCAAAACTGCATGCTAACCCTATTAAAAAAACCATTCCTACTTGATAAAATGTTTGATTGGTTATGGTTGCTGGTATATGTTTAACCGCAGCGAGAGTGGCAGCCATACGGACTAGTCCAATTTACGTCTGTTTATTGAATTTTAGACCAAATGCAGTTTGGAAATACTAGAGGGTCATCGTCCGAGCTTTAATTTATTGGTTGTGATTTTGTTTAATTAAATCTTACTCTTAAATCTTGTATTTTCTTTTCTTGTTAAATCCTCGGGAATTTTTTATTACGGGGATTTATTTCCGTTGGATTTTTTTTTTCCTGGGCTATTTTATTGCAGGTTTTTCCGGTCATTTTGTTCACAGGGATTTATGCCGATATACTCGGTACTCGACTGGTGTAGTCTCAAACTTTATTTTCAACACGGAAAAAATATCGCAAAACCAAATGCAGAACAAGCAAGAAAATAAGACTAAAAAGGTGTAGGGAATTCACACTCTTTTACAGTGTTCTTTTTTTGGCGAAGGGGTTGGCGGGGGGAGGGAGGGGGGAGGGTTAAAATTGAAATTTTTCAATGGAGCTCTAGTTCGTTATACAAATAAAAGAAAAATACGGAAAGAACGTTATTTCTTACTTTCGTTAGCCGTTTTTAAACTGCGTAACTTCTGAAGACAGTTTTTGAAACTAAAAAAAATGTCTGCTGTAAAATGTCTGTCAAACTTTATTTCATGCTTAATAGTACACATTTTTTTGTCGTTAGAAGCGGGAGGCAAGCAGCTGCAAAAATTGCACATATGACTTACGTAGATTTTATAATAATACATTTTATTCAGATCGTATCCCGAAATCCTTTAAATGGGTTTGTATGTGTGCATTTGGGGTCGTTTTTTGTCTCGACAAAACAAACTTAGACAGAAAGCGAAATAACACAAATTACCGCATACTCGTGTGTAGAATGGTTTAAAACTTTTGAACTTTATCACCTTTTTTTGAGTTATGAGTAAAAATACAGATGCAAACCTATGTCTGTTGCCTTTTGGATTTAAATGTCATACTGCCTGAACAAAAATTGAACCCTCGACCTTTGTGACCAAAGGCCAAAGTTCTATCGCAAAGTCGTACTGACACGGCCACTTACATGTCGCGGCCGTGTCAGTGCGGCTTAGCGGTAGGACTACAACCTTTGTTAGAACGGCCGAGGGTTCAATTACCGCTCAGGCAGTCTGACATCTAAGCCTAAAAGGCAACGGAAATAGGTTTACATCTATATTTATGTATCCCTTATCGAGCCGATTTGGTTTCGGTCCTGTGAATTATAAGAAGGGAGGGGAAAATCTGGGAAAATTCCGACCGAGTTTTGCCTTTTTTCTGGCTAGACTGACCAGAGTAGCCAGAACTGATTCCCATAGATCCTATAGGTAGCCTCTCGCACTACCAAAGTCGCTATATCTGGTAAAGGTTTGGACTGAGTCATCTCACTAGACATTTGACCTAGCTATGCAATATTACCAACTGATACGCAACAATAACGGGAAAGCCCTGCAAAATGTTCACAACACATGAAGCACTGACCGACTGGAAACATTGGAGGAAAATTTATTTCCTCCAAATCTGTGACATGTGTACAGTGAACTCCTAACAATGGCTCCCAACCTATAGTCTCTACAAAGACAACTAATAAACTTGGTACACAATCAATATCTAATCAAGTAACTTTGATAAATGTATTTAAAGTAAACTGACCGGAGTGAATGGTGAACCCTTGCACGAGTCCCCTCCAGACCAACTGATAAGAGAGTGTGAGAGACTACCCACTTTCCTTGGCAGTGATGGAATGGTTTTCTGGGTGCTCTAGAACCTAGTGCTCTAGTGTCTGTCAACCTGCCAGCCGGAAAGGACCAACAATTTGGTGGGAGCATGGGGGGGGGGTTAAGGTAGTGCAGAGTACCAAAGCATGCATACCAAATTTGTAGTATCTGTCTACATGTTGCAAGTTTATCAGTAGCACGTTACTTTATTAAACACATTATCCGATACAGTTCCAAACGTCTACCTCAATCATTAGTCGATGTAAGCACGTAAATGATAGAATCAGATTGATTAAAGGAGTGTCCGGTATTTGACTAAATTTTATGGAAAAAGAAATACTATTTAATGTAAAGTTTTAACTATTTATTCTCAGTATACATTATAGAAAATTATTCAAAAATTAATGCGCAACACCTAAAATAACGTCAGTGCAGCCATAGGAGTTGATTGTGTTTTGGTGGATAAGCAACTTGACTAAACCGGAAGTTTAAGAGCGCGGCGTCAAAGGACGTACCGCCACGCCAATCGGCACTCGCGGCCGCGCGATCGGAAATTTACACCCAACGCACTAGGTTTAATCCATCTAAACCATCTTTCAACATGGCGGAGAAAGCAGACGACGCCTAGTATAACGCGGTACTAAACTGGTATAACGATACTAAATTAGATTTAGTAATTTATTCAATTTTTCTGCTGCTACGACATTTTAACTTGGTTAAACTTACTGTTGTCACAAGAAGATGACTCATTCTACACCGGTTTTCTTGCAAATATCATGCATTCATAAGCACCCCGTCTCGTGTTACAAAAATACGATATTTACTTCCCCAACAATCGGCGTTAAGATTTCGTTCGACTGTCGACCTTTGTTACAAAACACAATGGCACGTAACGCCTGGCAATATAACAATCTCTTATCTTACCTACGTTATGTTATGTTATGTTAATTTTATTTGAGTTCTAAGGCCCTTGAAGCCATACACTCACCCTACTGCCTTAACCTAACTTACGCTATACATTCATGACAGCTTTGAACATATCACACAGGGCCTTCCATACTGTGCAGGTGTACCGTGCTAGAAATCCTTGTAAACCACATCGCTCCAAAAACGATCTGTACCTACGTTTGATACATCATAAACAATGTAGTACAGGGCGTATTTCACAGAAAATTCCACCGCCTACGAGCGGATCAACCGCGAATACCTCATGGCGGCTTGGTCAGGCGGAAGTAGACGCGCTTTGTATTCTGGGTACATTCGTGAGTCACGCTTGCCATCGAAGACTACGCACTTCGGCTATGCATTTGAGCTGGGAGTTGCTTATCCATTCAAACACAATCAACTCCTATGGTGCAGCACTGCAAGTTATGTTGTCAATACGTAGGAAAGGGGAGGGGGGCCGCAATATCCTTGGCATGCGGGTTCTGCCCCTGGACGCTGCCATGATAGGATGTTTCCTAGCTTCCGGTTTACCACTCTAAAATTTGAACCATTTCAAGTGCAAAAAGAGTTTACAAGGTAAGTGGTCAACGATAACACGTTACAAGAAAAAGCTGACTTAATGAAGCTGCAAGAAATTATTTATATAAAAAAATGAAGGAAGAAAAAAAAGAAAAAGAATTAAAAATAATCAATATGTACATTATTGTCTAACCCACTGTGCCTGATACGAATCAGGGTGTAAAAGGAAAATCATGATTAAAAAACCTATACCATCGGATATTACTTATTTGAATTATATATAATTGTTTAAAGTAAAGATAGAGTACTACAGTTAAAAGGCAATAACAATTTCAAAAGATTTACTTTAACAGGTTACCTTAATCTGCTTATTTGAACTACAAAACGACTAAATGAGTAAGGCTAAAAAAAAAGGTTTGTGTACAGTTAAATAGCCAAGAAAAAATTGGCTAATCACAAAAGACTGAAGCTAGGAAACATCCTATCAAGGACACGTTCCCACATTTTCGTGTTGACGTTTTCTTCTTTACTGGACCCAAGACACCTGATTCAAACTATTTGCAAAGATTTCTACCGGATGGGGAATTTACACCAGTATGCTGAAAAAGGTATAAGTTGAAGCTGGTTTCAGTTAAAAGACATCCACCCAAAACCAAAACTGGTAAGAGAAGCCGCCAAGTTTACAAAAAGGGTCGGCCTTTCAAAGTAGTGATATCATTCAACCAGGGAAAGGCCGCCAAGGTTAATCCTATTAGCCAAGTTAATCGCATCTACTAATAGTTCGAAGGTTAAATGAAAACTTTAAGATTGCTACTAGCAATCTTCAAGTTTTCATTTAACATCCAAAGTATTCAGTTTCTCTCCATGAAGGACACGTTCCCACATTTTCGTGTTGAGTTTTTCTTCGTTATTGGACCCAAGACACATGATTCAAACGATTTGCAAAGATTTCTACCGCATGGTGAATTTACACCAGTATGCTGAAATCACGTATAAGTTGGTTTCAGTTAAAAGACACAGTCTGCTAGTGAGCCGCCATCTGACAACAATTACACTCTAACAATTACGCTCTAACAATTAAGCTCCAACAACAATAAAACGTCTACTTGGCGGCGACACACTGGCGTGTGTCTAAATGGGGGGTGGTCCGCGACACGCTAAAGCCTTCCAAAACAGAACTGCCAGAAACTCACTGCTGGAATATACGAAGACTAAACTCCGGGTGTTAAGAAATTCAGAATGGAATGTGCCTGCAGGATATTTGATACCGGGTTGGATCGGGGGGGGGGGGGGGGAGGATATAACCAAATAAAACAAATTTGTTGTGGCCAAAAAACGGGGGTAGCCCGTTTACGTCAGCGATATCTCCTCAATAACCAGACACATTTGTTCAATTCTGATCCGACGAAATTCAAGTATGCGGGTGGGTGACTTGCAGTGCGCCAGTACACAAGGTATTATGCTGTAATTAATTTAGTTAGGCCAGTGTTAGTTCGCTAACCTCTAAAAAGGTCTCTGAGCGACAAACTGTCGTCAAATAGTACACGATCAGTGGCTGACGTAAGCGCTTCCTCAGCGTAAAGGTGTGCGCGCAACGCCCATCATACGAAAAATTGCAGCGTGTAACTGCGCATTTCGGCAAGTGAGCTCTTCAACATTGCGGTCGGTTAGAGGCTATAGTGTACGTCGCGATGTCGCAGAACAACACAAAGTGAGTCATCACTAACCTTTGCGGTGATCTGGATGGTACACCAAATTTCTATGATTGAATCTGGACGGTACAATGAATGCGATGCTCGTATAAGACCTTTGCTGTTAATTACTGCGCCATCCTCGCTGCTTTTCGGGTGCGATATATTACAATATTTTATTACGCGTATTTGTGGTGTTGTTTCCTATTGAACGAGTGAGCAAAGCGAATGATGTCCTTTTTCACAGTGGCGGACTGGCCAGAGGGAGGGAAGGGCGGGATATTGCTAATGGCCTCTGACTTTCAGAGTTTTTAAAAAAATCCGTAACAGTAAGACTCACGTAAGTTTTATTGGTTCGACATTAGTTTTAACCACAGATTTAAAATTACAAATAATAATAATAAAGATAATTATAAACCGCTAGTAAAACAAGTAGCCTACTTTGTATTGAGTCGCCTAACAAAAATTGGCCACATGAAATTGCAGTGTTATATTCAATGTGGACTTTGTCACAATTTTCGTGTGAACATTTTAACTTTTGTTAATACACCTAAAAAGTGTAAATAAATTTAAAGTAGTCAACCTGACGTACCCTCAGCGCAATATGATTTCTCTTACTCCCCCCCCCCCAAATTACATGCTGAATGTATGAAATACGGTGTTCGAAGATTTAAAAAATGTAAAAGTCTGATGAACAAGAACAACGGCTACGGGAAACTGTAAAACAACGAAGCTGTCATTTTGTTTTTTTGTTAGAATACCAATATCAGCGTCCGATTAAAAGTTATGTGGTCAGTGATTGCATCGTCGCACACAAGATTCTGGCTCATGTGCCGTATCGTAGTAGCAAACGTTACGAGACAATTTTTTTTTTAATATAATGTGCAATATAGTATATATATATACTATATATATTCCTCAGTACATCATGCATTTAGATTTTTTAGTAGTGTCCTGTTGGTATGTCTGCCGTTCCAACTTCAGACGTCAATTACAGATTTTTTTTATTCTACCATACGACACGTCGAATTACTAATGCAGTGTTAGTGCGTCTTGTCTTTTTTCTTTTCTTTGTGTTGTGTTTTATTTTTAATAATGTAGGATAGATCAGGTCAGTTGCCTTGGCTGGGTGGGTAAGAAGTAAGTAGTAAGTACTTTTATTCCAATTAAAAATGGAACAGTAACTCACAAGAGCACAGGCTCGCGTGTGAGGTAATTAAAAATACGTCAATTCGGAAAAACACCATTTGTACTACAATATGGAAAGTCAGTACTACAATAGGTTATAAGAGAACAGGGACATAAAAAACGAATACAATACACACAAGGAATGGTTTTTCCTATGGCTTTTTTCAACACTGCCCCCCCCCCTCCTCTCCCCCCGGCACGGCTTCTGTCCGATTACTTTTTTCTTGAGCCTCTTTTTCCCGTGGACTTCGGCGATCTATTGGAATAATTAATTTTAATTTTTACCGCATTAGTCTATTAGATTTTAGATCTCATGGTAATTATTAGAAAATTAGTAGATGTACACACAGAGATGAAACGTCATGATTATTGTACGCGCGCAATGCATCATATAAGTATTGGTCGTTCTTAAATATAGTTAACAATATTCAACAGAAAATCTCCTAGACGCCACATTTTAAAACGGTTTTTTAGCAAGGGAAAAACTAACGGTAAGTAAATAGACCTTTGGGGCCGTACTTGATGTGGAGGATCGAGAAAAATGGCGCTGGGAGGTATATCCCTTTAGTAAGTAAGTAAGTAAGTAAGTAAGTAAAGATATTTATTTCCATAAGAGGAAAATGGAAAACAGGAAGGGACTGTTAGGTTCCGCTAACACCTGTCCAGCATTAAAAGAATAATATTCATACATTAGATAAAAGAGAAATAAGATACATACAACCAATTATGTGACTAAAATAGGAGCAATTGTAATATACATAAAGACATTTAAAAAAAATTATTAAAAGCAAAAACATATTAAAAATATTTAAAAATATTAAAAACAAAGCATATTAAAAGCATTTTGAAAATATTAAAAAGAAAAAGTATTAAAAACATTTAAAAATATTAAAAACATTTAAAAATATTAAAAACAAAAACATATTAAAAACATTTTAAAAATCTTGCAAGATCGGTCGTTTTAAGAAGTTGTCTAAAAATACGTAAGTTCGCAGAATCCACCACCTCCGATGATAAGCTGTTCCAGGGGTGCACAACACGATTGGAGAAAAAATATTTTCTACAGTGTCTTTTTATAGGCGCAACCATCAGTTTAAGTGCGTGTCCCCTAGTATAGCTATTGCCACGAACCACAAAGAGAAGCTTTGGGTCAAAATCAACAAATCCCCGTAGGATGGAGAATGTTAGGCATAAATCTGCGTGCAATCGCCGCAGCTCGATAGACTCGAGACCCAGCTTACTAAGACGCATTGCGTAAGGCAAATTGTAGTATCCCGGGAGATATTTCGTGAACGAACGCTGTACAGATTCAATATGTTTGATGTCTTTAAGATGATATGGAGACCAGACTGGGCTGGCATATTCGAGAATAGGGCGCACATAGGTTTTAAAGGCTTTAATTAAGTAGGCACGTCACGAGAGATAAAGCATCTTCTCACCACAAAACTAATTCGTTTTGCCCTGCTAACTAGCTGATTACACTGATTTGAAAAACTAAGGTTTGATGAGAAGTAGACACCAAGATCCTTAATACTTTTCTCGGCCTTTAAGGCATGATTTTTATGTAAGTAAGCATGATTTCTATTATTATTACCAAGATGGAACACAAGACATTTGCTATCATTAATAGGGAGCTGCCACTTAGCTGACCATTGGAAAATGGATTCCAGTGATGCCTGAAGCAGTGCATGGTCATTAGAATCAGTAATGGGTCGATACATCTTGATATCATCTGCGAATTTTGGCAATTTAACATTTATTGAGTTAGACGACAGGTCAGAAATGTAACTAATAAACAATAATGGGTCCAATACTGATCCCTGTGGGACACCGCTGGTTACTGGTAAGGAAGAAGATATGGTGGTTCCCAATTTTACTGCTTGAGTTCTGTTCCTAAGAAAATCCTCAAGCCACTGAAAAATTTTTCCGCTGATACCCATGTTAGATAACTTTACTAGAAGTTTGGCATGTGTCACGGAATCAAAGGCTTTGGCGAAATCAATACATAAAACGTCAACAGGTTTACCGTCTTCCATTGAAAGCGTCCAGTCAGTAAGACAGGTTAAGAGCTGAAGGGTCGTCGAACGACCTGGAAGAAAGCCGTACTGGTCATCTGGTATAAGATTAAATGAATATAAGTGGTTTAGAAGACCATTCCGTATAATCCGCTCAAGGATTCTACATGGAACACACGTGAGCGAAATTGGCCGATAACTTATCGGCTCAGCCGTATTACCCTTCTTGAAAATAGGCACAACATTTGCGTGCCTCCAACTGTTAGGTACAGTACCCGTGTCTAATGATCTTTCAAGGATATGAAACAAGGGTCGATACAGTTGATGAGCAAGTTTCTTGTAAAAAGTTGACGAGAATCCATCTGGGCAGATAGCCGTACTGTTTTTTAATTTATTGAGATGTTGTAAAATGGTTTCTGGTGTAAAATTGACATTTTCAAGTTTATTTATTATATTAATATTAGTATTTGAGTTATTCCACGGCTGCCCAGGAACAGGGACGTCTAAGTCCAACTGGTTTTCGTTATGATCATTGCTAATGAAGTTGTTACAGAACGTATGGTTTAAGGCATTAGCCTTCTCAACTTGAGTCGTTAATACTTTATTATTGTAGTGCAATGGTGGGATTGATTTAGTTGTCTTCGTTTTCTGTCTGAAAAATTTGTAGAGGGAACTCATGGTACCCACACTTAAAATTTGTTGCTCAGACGTTATTTGGTGCATCTTGCATAGCTGTTTTAAATTATAGCTGCAGGTCTTGTACAATTCCAAATTTATCGGAGATCGGTTCGATTTCAGCCGTCTCCATAGGGACCTTTTTTTTGCCATTTGCTTTTTAATAGAACTAGGGATCTTAGTTCTAGAATTTTTTGATTTAATATGGTATTCCGTAGATTCAGTAGCCAGAGTTGTTAAAATGACCATGAAAGAATTCCACAAGGATTCAACTGTGGTAAGCCCATCAAAAAGTGAATTCCAACAGACGTTTTTTAATTTCGCGCTTAAGGTGTCGTAATTAAGTTTTGAGTAGCAGTTTGGCTCATTAATGTCAATATTGTGATTGCGATTGATATGAAAGGTAACAGTACTGTGATCACTGGTGCTAAATGGAGCGATCACGTCTGTATCGAAGATAGATCGCTCACAATCCACCAGGATGAGATCCAGGATGACATTACCTCGTGTTGGCTTCGTCACCAACTGTTCCAGACCAAGGTCCATAGTGCAATCAAGGAAGGATTTTTGATTTAAATTTGACGAGCAGTGGTTTACCCAGCTGACGCATGACATATTGAAGTCACCAACAACAAGATTTGTACAAGTGGGGTCTACAGAATTCCTAAGATAATCACACATGCCATCGATTTGCTCTTTATCCCTGCCGTTCGGCAAATAGCAGCTTATCAACTTGGTATTTAAAGTAGGGAGGTAAATACTCAAGGCTTCAGAGCCCACTGCAACCGTCTGTCTGCTCGTTGGGATCGAATCTCGAAGAAAAACCGCAATACCGCCACCCAGACTACCCCTATCACGCCTAAAAACAACGTATGGTGCACGATAGACCAGCAAAGCATCGGGTATGGTGTCGTCAAACCACGTCTCAACCACAACTAACAGATCAAAAGTTTGCTCGCGCAATAACAGGCTTAGTTCCGACAACTTATTCATTGCACTTTGAGCATTTATCAAACAGCCTGATAAACCAGGAGAAAATGTACAAGCTTCGATAGTGATATCATTACCTTGCACAACACTACCACCCGGCGTAGCCGCATCATTACAGCAGTAAGTTGGACTATAAATGGAAGTATCATTTGGTGGTTTAGCATGAAGTTGGGGACACAATTTAAATACTTCATTGAATACTATATGATGGTTTACAGAAGGACCGATCCTTTAACTCCACTCCCCCGCGGCTGGTGGTTTTTTTTATAGAATTATTGTCTACACTAACTGCTGAAAAGCGATAAAGGGTTGTGGATATATTTTAATTGCTATAAAATAATAAATTTTGTATTTTATATAAATTGATTTTGTATTTCAAATATAGATTTTTCGTTTTTTATTTTATTTCTATGCTTTCATAGCAATAATGATTTTCATTTACTTGGAACCTCACTGTGCCTAATTTGTAAAAAGCAAAAACTAATCCAGTTTTGCCGAATGGAAGTGGGCAGCCCGAAGGCAGATTTAACTACTATAGAGGGTTGGTAGAGAGGTTGGGGTTAAGGTCACCGCGATCCATATGGCTTCTATTAACCCCAACCCCCTCCTCCACCCTAAACCACCTATTTAACTCGTTCAGCGTTAACCGGTGGGTGTTGAAACTACGGACTGGTTGGCTGAGAGGCCGTTCTCATTTTTGGAGATGTAGGCATACATTTTATAGGCCTACTTTTCAGTACTTTATGGATCACCCTGTATATATATATATAATCCGGAACCTATAGACTCCTGATAGGCTCCTGATATAAAATATAACTAAAGGCCGAAGAGCACGAAGCTGACGGCCTGGAGTGGAGGCGGGAACGCAGCTCCTATCTCGGCTGGCTTTGATATGGAGGCGTTGGTGACCCAGGATTATCACTAGATAGATATGGCGGTAGTAGACAGGGCGTAGGGAATTAGGGCCCCTTCCAGGCGTGCTGCACCCTCCCATTGTAAGCGAGCGATTGGTCGTGTTGTTTCTCTGTTAAGTCTAGTAGTCTATCACTACGTTTACATGGCCACAAGAAAGCGCATTTTAGCGATGCGCTTTGAAATGCGCATCAAAAAACGGCACCTGCTTACAAGACGAAAGATAGCGATTAGGGCCAATCCGCTAAGGAAGGCGATTCGGCCAGTGCGATCGGAAAACCCTTTCTTCCTGCCCTCCCTTTGGCGAAGAGTGAGCAAGTCCCACGCTGCTCTCCCCCCTGCATGTTGTAAACTAGGTCAGCTTAGACCCAAGTAACCAAATGTAATCAAAACTTAGTGGTCTTCCTACTCATGCACACTCATTTTCAGTTTATTTACCTAAAATTCGAATGGCCCCAACACAAATTACGTGGGTGCCGTAACTGTGTCCGCCATCTTTACCATGCTTTCTCCAACGGCTCAATGCGATTGCGAGTGTTTACATGCACAAAGACGAAGCGATACAGATGCTCAAACCATCTCCGTGAAGCGCATTGGGGGAAAGCGCCACGAACAGAGAAAGCGCTACGAACGAGTGTTTACAAGGCCCACGGAGGCGACACGGACGCGATGCGCATCGCTCTGAAGTGGCCATGTAAACGTAGTGATTATCTCCACACACCTCTAACCTTGAGGTAAAATAGCCATATGAAATTCATTCAGTGGCTGATCACGCTATCCGTAATAATGCACTCACCTTTTCGTAACTCAGCAGTTGGAAATTAGACGGACGCTCGACGCCGAAGTCTCTAGTCAAAGTCACCTAGAAAAGAAAGGCCGAATCAACAGTTGCTCCCAAAACTGGAAAACGCGCACAGAGTCGCTCCAGTTCGCCGCGAGAGAGAGCTCTTGGCATGTGCCATTTCGGCGCTAAGTTAGCATTCGCGGTTGTTAGTTTTTACGACTTTGTGGGACTAGAAACAGATACTAGCGACTGAAATCAGGTTGATATTTTAAAGTAAAAACTTGAAAGCTTGAATTAAACATTAACAAAGATAAACGTAAAGTATTGATGTAAAAAAAAAAAAAAAAGAATTACTCTGAACGTAACTCATACTTCACAATTGCGCTGATTTATAATGATTGCACTGCTTAAAAGGACACCCGGCCTGCTTTATAACAGTTCGCGCTGATCGCGCGCCCGTATACAAATACTAAGGTCATCTGGGATAGTAACCCCGCTCTTCGTAGCGAGTAACGTAGCTACTGTCTCATTTGGCATTGTACCTAATAGACGAACCAGCATGAACGCGTTAATCGTGTCTTCATAACCCGGAATGATTTTCGTATTTTAACATCACAATTTATAATTTTCTAGGCGACAATTTTACTTCGGCGATCTATTGGAATAATTAATTTTAATTTTTACTGTATTACGCTTTTAGATTTTTCATCTCATGGCACATTAGTAAATTAGTACATGCATGTGGACACACTGAGATGAAACGTCATATACTGCGGGACACAGTAAATAAAGTTAACAATTATTCAACAGAAAATCTCCTAGACGCCACTTTTTAAAGCGGATTTTTACCAAGGGATTGACTAATGGTAAGGAAATAGACGTTTGGGACCGTACTTGATGTGGAGGATCGAGAAAAATGGGGCTTGGAGGAAAGTCCTTTTAATTATTATGTTAGTAATCAAACTATGTCAATGACTTTAAATACCTTGGCAGTTTAATAAAATATTGCACAATATGTACGTTAATAGCCACAATAATATGAGCATTAAGAAAAGCAGACCGATGCATCCAAAACCACTTATTTATCTGGAAAAAACAAGTTAAGAGGCAAAACGAGAACACATTTTTTTTCCAGTTTGTCTGTTTTTTTTTTTTTTTTTTTTAATCTGGCACCTGTCATTTGCTGCTAAAGTTGTGCAGAATAATGGATAATATTGATTCTGTCAGACCAAGTTTAAAAAAAATGTAAATTTTAGTTATTTTTTCGGTCTCATACTTGTTAGGCCTCTGTGAAAGTGACGTTTGAGAGTTCCATAGGGGAGATCCGAAAACAGTGTTTACAGTGCCCCCACACCAAAGTTAGGGGCCTGTGACTAACTACAATAGCCCCCCCCCCCCCCACACTGAAATCGTAAAAAGGTTGGTTACACTATGTTGTAATATTCATTTTCGTCGGCCACAATTGTGATTAACGTGTTGGTTCATGACATTATATGATCACTTTTAGTTTTGTTTACCACTTGTATTATGAACTGATGCACTAAGAAAAACGCGCACATTATTTGGATCACTTCCTTGAACATTTGTTTCATAATTTTTGCTAGGAGTGTTTGCCAGCACCATACGAGTTTCACAAAGAATTCTCCTCGAGCGCAGCGAGACGCGGCGGAATGAGCGAGCGAAGCAAGCGACTCCGCTAGTTGTGATTATCGTGTTGGTTCATTCATTAATATGGGCTGCTTACGTTTGAAGGCTATTCTGCCTAACCAGCAGACAGACGTGCACTACAGTGCTCCTGCTCGTTGCCATTGAATTGGAGTTGTTGTTTGTTGCGTGTATAAAAAAATTCACAATACTCACAAATCGAGTACATTAGGCAAGTCATCAAAACTCACAATTGCAAGAAAAAATGTAGGAAGTGTGGTTCCCCTTCAGTGACTGGGTCTGGGTACAGTGACTGGGTCCTGACTCCCCCGTTGTGGGGGCCCTGAGTGTTTACACAACAAATTTTTGTATGTCCAACGTTTTTTTTTTCCTAAAAAATAATGTTAAAATGGGGACACTGTTTCTGGATCCAAAATCGAATTCTGAAACCAAAAATGGCTCCTGTTTTTTCGTTTTTGAAAAACACAGAATTTTTAAAGAAATCTTTAATAAAATTGGATTTTGAATTTTCACTTTTTTTTCATTATTTCTTTTTCAAATTTGGGCCGAGAAGAAAGTTTGTGTAAAAGTTTTTTTTTTTTAATGTTCATTTTGTGTATTGATGGTCGGTAATTTTTTTTCTTCGAGTATCAAATTTAGTAGAGTAAATTTGGAGAAAAAATGTTTCCTGAATGAAGAAAGCAACTCCTTGGAGGGTTTACATTCTTACATGCTCTGAACATTTTCCGATATGGAGACCAAAAAATGTCTTAAGATGGTAGTCAAACAAAGATGGCGGCTGCTTACAATTTTGAAAATTTAATTTCTCATCTTCTATGGGATAAATCTTGAATTTCAATACGTCGAATTATAGGTAATTTAAAGTAGAACGTTTTATTTCCTATGAAGTATTTCATATATTCAGAATAGTTAGCCCTGAGGCCGATTGACGTAACTTATTCTACTGATAAGACATACACGCAACGAAGGGGAAGTGACATGGTTTATTGGCAGTATCTGGTATTTATATATAAGTTTGACATGTGATTGTTAGTTAAAATGTGATCACCAGTTTGGCTATTACTATTACAGCGGGTTTGCCTTTGAAGCATCCACTGAGCATCCATGGATGACGTCACGCAAAGAACATCCAATGTGAAGTATATTCACCACATGCTCTCTTAAAAAAAATTAAATGAATCTGGATATCTTCAGGGTAAATTACAGAGTTGATCTAATTGCTTTTACAGGTTGGAAATATTTGACCAATGACCAACTTCCCTTCAGCCAACTCTGTGCTGTCCAAGTTGCTTCAGAGCATTCGAGTTGTAAAATATGAAAATTGAAAAAAATCAAATTAAACACAAATATACAAATAATTAAAACCATGCCCTTAATCGGTCACACATGCAACGAGGACAACATAAACATGTTTTCCAGCACAGAAACAATTAAAACAGCGCCCTTAATTGGGCAAACAACTAGAACAAAACGAACAGTCAAACTTACCCATCGTTGCTCATTTAAAAGAAAATTATTATGGGCAAGTGGTTACACAATTTAATTTTACGGCCTTCTGTTAGCGCAGGCTTCGCACCCGGTATTAGGCTTGTCCGTTTTCGCTTATTAGCTTTACTAACAATCAGCACTGCATTTGTTGGAGGGGTAATGACGTCTAATACGTCCAGGTTCCGGCATTGTGTAGCGCATGGCATTTGGTGACGTGTTTGCTAACGTTCCAGGCACTGACATTGATTGACCTTCATCTGTTGGTAACTCATTCTGATTGGGTGTTGGACTACCAATAACACCTGGTTCGTCAATGTTTTGATTGGTTGGCTCTGGAAATGAAACACCTGATTGATGTTTTGTTGATTCCTTAGGCTTGTTAGGTGATTTATTTGTGTCTCGTAGTCGCAATTGATCAGAATGCCTCCTCAATGTTAGGCCATTTTCTGTAGGGATTTAAAACTGTTGATGACCAAGATCTTTTGAAATCTTTGCGGTCAGCCATTTACGTTAAATTGTGCGTGAATAATTACATGCCTACAGTAGTGAATCGTCACATAGCTAATGCGGAGCCCTACACTGAGATCTCTTGATTTGGTCGTGCTGTTTTTTGTGAAGCACTGCTATTGGATCTGGAAACAATACCTCCAGCTTGCTTTTCATTGCACGGTCAGGGAAATGTTTACTAGGCGTCTGCAACGTTGTGGAATTTGGGGTAATTCAGGCAGATGTCAAATAATTATTAACAGCTTGTTTCACAGAACTCCCCAATGCACGTTCAGCTTTATAGGGCCTCTTAAAAGATTTAACAAAATCTCAGCCTGACCATTACACCAAGGCGCGTAGGCTGGGCCTGTTATATGACAAATACCATTTAACTTTAAATAAGTCTTTAAGTTCATGGCTCATCCAATGCGGTCCTTTGTCGGTTACCAAAGTAGAAATTAAGCCAAAATCAGTCATACAGTCTTCAAAAATTTCAATAAATTTCTGTGACTACCTTCATAATTATAACGAATGATACTTTGAAAGAGCATCATCCATGGACCCAGCAAAATCCACATGGACCCGTTTGTTTGGTTTTAAGGGGTGTTCCCAGTTATGTTTGGGACCCGCGGGTTGTGTGTGTTTGTTTTGTTGACAAACATCACATATCTTGACCTTTTCTGTCCATCAATTTCAGGCCACCAACATTTTGATCTTGCTAATCCTTTAATTTTAACAATACTGCAATGGCCGCTGTGAAGATCTTTTAACATTTGCTTATGAAACTGAACAGTTTGAGTTCAGCAAACTTGAAAACAGTTTGCTTGAGTGCAGTACGCTTTTTGGGGCTACCGTGTTTTTGTAGAATAATGCGATGCCCCCCCCCCCCACCAACAAAGTGTAATGCACTCAAACGAGATTTCATTTCGCCTCACAAAATATGACTTAATTCCAGTGTCTTCAACTTTATCAGGCTAGCTGCACTTAGTATAACGCAAAACCTTCGCGAGAATTGAGTCTTTACCTGTAGCTTTAGGTAATGACTCGCAGTGCATAGCAAGCATTTCGATGGTTTCCGCTGTCAATACTTTGTAGTGCTCAGTCTTTTCATTAAACTTTTTGTTGTTGGGTTGCGGTAAATGTGATAACGTGTCTGCTGTTAAGGTTGTTTTTCCTACTATGTGGTGAAACGTGTAATCGTACCCATTCAGCATCAACGCCCAGCATAGCATTCTTGCGGCTGACACTTGTGGAATACACATTTCTGTCAATAGATCCGAAGTAAAGCTTTGTGATCAGTCTGAAGAATGAAATGTTGTGTCAGCTATCATCAGCACCACCTCTTAATATTGTGTAATACCTTATGTTGGGTGGACTTACCCTAGCCACTGCCGCTAAGTTAATGAGATAACCATAAAACTCCTATGCACCACAGGAAGTGCGTTGCACACCATACACTCACCCACTCTTGGAGCTGCATGTACGTTATTGGCGGGCAGGCTTCGAGCCTAGACTAATCACTGTTACTGCTATTGGCCACGAGGATGGTAATTAGTAGCTTAACTTAAAAAATGTAAAGCCATTGTTTAGTAACCTGCCTTGTAAAAGTTTAAAGCCAAATTAGCAATGCAGTGGAAGGCTCAAAATGAAATTGTTTTTGGGCTCCATGTCTGGATTTTCTTAACAAATGCTGACATCGTGGTGAAATACTGGTTGATGGACTGTATAGGAGCTAGGGTGCCTATCCAGGGTAACACCAGTGACCTATAGTTTTGTCGTTGTGAGGAACCGCATGGGCTACTTAGGCATTGGGATTGAGGCACGCCTCAGGTATTTTCTATCCTTGGCCAGCCTGAGCCAGCTAAGGATGAAGATAATCTAGTGCTAACCTTGTGCTATTCAAATTTTGAATTTTCAGTGGACCAGCACAAGCCAAAAACAAGTAATATCAGGGGAAGATTTGGAATACCACGAGCTTCTTTAGGCAGTAAACTTGATATTTTTTATTTGCTTATGTGTGAAACCTGTCCAATTGTGTTTTCACTGGTTAGACATCAAAGAAAATGCAAAATCGTTCTCAAAGGAAGAAATTGGAGGCTAAAATTGTATTCAGAGATAAAAAAAAAATGTACAGCTTCAGAGAAACTGTCTGAATGTGCTTAAATGCATACAGTTATTGTAAATTTCGTGCTTAAATCTGTTAACGAATTTAAACTGTAGTACGGAGAAACCGTTTGAATGTGCTTATATGTGTTAATTATTGTTAACAATAATGGTAGCCTATTTAAGGGTTATTGGGTGAGAGCAGCTTGATTTTAAGAAATTCAAGCTGCTCTCACCAATAGAGATATCTAAACCATGCGCCAAGGTTGTTTGCCATGACGCGCGCATCACGTGACTGGGCTGGTCCACTCAGACGGCCAAAAATCTGCTATTCTCGTTCGTCAGTGACTAACACATGATGACATCACGGTAAACAGTCATGGCTCGTAGTATAGACAGACTGTTTCGTCCTTGTTTGGATTCGTCAGTAGAGAATGCTCTGTGGATGAAAGTGTAGATACCTTGCTGGTGGTAAATTAACAAGCTCAAAACTGGACTGGGCTCAGCAAGCTTCAAAGCAGGCACTACTGCTTGTATGGGCTCCATTAAATCTGCATCACAATTGGAATCTTGCTTATTGTAGTATTGTTCTGGGCAGGAAACATTATCTGAATGTCGTATCATCATTGAATCTTTATTTAATACTACGGCAGCCCCTCCGCATATGGCCGGTGTTAAAGAGCATTGTTGTGATTTCCTGTTAGCAGTTGCCCAAACCTTCATTAGATTTAGTTAGATCCAGGGTTAAGAGACACAGAGGCCTAGATCCCGTCTGCATGAAAATATTGTGACTAGAAAAAACATGACGTCATCAGGACTGTGCCTTGTTGATAAGACAGTTCGAATCATTATTTATACAGACAATTCTGTTCGACAGACACACAAACAAACAAAAGAATTAAGATCATCGATATTCCCACTGCGGAATTCAATATTATAAGGATTATCGAGATTCCCACTTCCGTTATATAGATTTACGGATAACTCTAGTCTCAGATCGAGGTACATTTTATCTTTGTGCAAAGCTTCGGGTTTTTTCGTTAGTAGTTGAAGTATACGGGGAATGACAGATATCTACATCATTAAAAACGTATGATGTCCGTGTGTGTGTACCTCTACTTCTCTTGAACCAAGCCACCTACAAAGATGGGAGTAAGACCAAATGAAAGATAATTAAATTGCACAACCGTTAGGCCTACTTTGTCACTGTAACTTGATTTTTGAGCCATGATAATCTAGCCGTCGGCTCAGATGGATTTTCCGCATTCTTCTTCAAGGACGTTGGACATTCTATCTGTGTCCCTCTGTCTTGGATTTTTAATCTTTCCCTTCATGTGGACTCCCGTCTATGTGGAAAACTGCCAGAATTAGTCCAATCTCCAAAGATAGTGAGTCTTCAAACCCTACCAACTATAGGCCGATTGCTTTAACTTGCGTCCTCTGTAAGTTTCTTGAAAGTTTAATTGTGACTTAATGGTTAATTGTATTGAGGATAATAAACTACTTTCTAATTACCAGTTTAGTTTTATGGTGGGACGTTCAACATGTACCCAATTGCTGCACGTTCTGGATGATTGGACAAGTACTGTTGACTGTGGTATACCAGTCGATGCTGTCTACGTAGACTTTGCTGAATCGGTAACACGTACTAAATTTATAGCAAAGTGAGACTGCCTTGGTTTCAGAGACAACCTCTTGCTCTGGTTGTCTGGCTTTTTGATCAGTAGAATTCAGTGGGTCGTTGTTGCCTTGTGCTTCGCCGGTTGTGATTTGTAGTGGAGTGCCTCAGGGTTCTGTCCTGGTACCGCTCCTTTTTATTTTGTTCGTTAACGACCTCACTGCAGGTCTTCCCAACACGGATATGAAGAAGTTTGATGATGACATAAAACTGTATTCTCAAATTATGGACGCCAGTACTGTTGCAAATTTGCAATCCGCTCTGGATAACTTACCGACTTGGTCTCGTGACTGGCAATTGTCGATCGCCCCGAATAAATCATTTGCAATGAACATTGGCTTTTCCAACCATCAGTGTGAATATTTTTTGGTGGGGCACCCATTGCCAAATCAAAATATTGTTCGTGACCTCGGTATTTGGTTTTTGCGAAATTTAAGTTTCAGTCACCACTGTAACATAATTGTTAACAATGTCCGAAAACGGGTTGCAATGATTAGAAAATTTTTCAAATCAGGTGATTGTAACGCAGTTGTATGGGTCTTTAAGTTGTATGTAAAACCACTGTTAGAATATGCTAGTCAGGTATGGTCTCCACATCTTTGTAGGGATATTGATCTGATTGAGTTAGTACAACGTAAATTTACAAAAACACTAAAGGGTCTTTATCACATCCTGTACTCTGACAGACTTAAAGTTCTTAAAGTCGACTCTCTTAAACTTTACCTATGAGTTGCTAAGGGGCAAATGTGGGATAAACTTTGAGCACTTTTTCGACCTATGGGCTTCTGACCGCTCAAGGGAACAGCCTCTTACGTTGTTTTTGGACGGGATTCACAAGAGTTGTAGAAAATATTTTTGGCGGCCATGTAGTATCATGCTGGAATGCCCTACCAGAGGCTGTTATCATGGCCAACTCTCTTCAAACTTTTAAACACCGACTCCAGATATTTCTTTGCTAACTCGATCTTTCTTCGATCTGTCTTCCTTTCCTTGTTCATCAGGATTTTAGTATATTGTGATGTATTGTATCTGTATATTGTGTTTAATTTATATTTAAGATATGACTCCAGTTGCTGCCCAATGTTTAACTTTATTGTATTGTATTTATTTAGGACTATTGTCAGTGACACTTGTGTCCTTTTGGTTCCTTTTTCCATTTGGGAACAAAGTGTCAAAAATACTTTGACGTTATTTTTGCCCCTCATGACGTTTGTTCATGACGTCATAGTTTGTTCATGCAAAGTTTACTATGCCTGAACAAACTTTTCCTGATAAAACTATGACGTCACGAACAGTCATGAAATGCAGCTATTGTTAACACATGTTATGAACTTTCAGACTGCAGTTCGAAGTACGAATGTAGAAATAAAACTTGCTTGCCAAACAAAAATTATAAAGGACTACATATTTTGCATCATACTAGGCTACATATAAAACTTAAAACGGATTTTGCTTCATTGGTTTTGAAACACGGAAATGCGTAGATTGAGTGAGTAAAGTTCCATAAGCTAAACCTTTTTAGTGGGTTGCTCGCTTCTGTTGCAATCTTTCATTTACTCTTACCTTCGTAGGGGGTTACTTCTGGAGGAGTTGACAAACAAACGTGCAAACAAACACGTAGAAGAAATGCAAGCGTGCTGAAGAATGTGATGGACGAACTGTGAGTAATAATTGCAATTAGTTTGCGTCGAAATAATCAGTACATTGATTTTGTAATGCTCTTGTATCAAAGAAATTACATTAACCATGGATCGACACCAACGGAGTTAGCGAAGCAGACGATATGGCTAGTCTATATAAAAATTAAGCCTAGCGAGTTTAATTTTGTGTTACTTAACTTGTTAATGTTGGAATCTTTTTGAAACATATAAGTGTTATACCGATTTTAAAAAAAAATGTGTGCCCTGCATGTAAAGCTGCGTGAATTCGCAAGTGTGTTTCAAAGCTTAATGATAATATTTAAGAGTTATTGAAAAAGTAAGGCTATCATAATTTTACTTAGTGTGGAGTCTGCACTAGTACCTAGTAAATCTTTTTCCATCGTTCATCAATTAACGACGAGGAAGACCTTGATATAACATTTAAAAGCACTAGAACACACGAATTTAGATGCTAGTGAAATAAGTTGGTCAACCTTAGTGGTTCAGTGAGTGACTCTGAACTAGATTTGACAGCTAAAATGCCAGACCTACCATCATCAAAGGGAGAGGGCGCTGAAGCTTACCGTGTATGCTCAAAACCTTCAAAGAATTTGAATCTCATCTGAGAGCTGGTCAATTTGCTTCGAGCGTGCAAAATTGCACTTTCAAGCCTTTGACGTTCCAGATGCAAAGTAATCGCAAATTCTACAAGGCAGTCAGTATTGGTAAGGAGATCTATGCTCTCTTACACAATCTGTGTGCCCCTGACCCGCCAGTATGTAAATGGTTAGCTGAAATAAATAAACTTCTTGGGGTCTAACCTCAACCCGAAGCCTAGTTTCATTGCTGAGAGCATAAAATTTCAAAAAACGAGATCAGGCTTTGGATAAAAGTGTAGCTGCATACATTACTGAACTAAAAAGGTTACCCCTGCCCTGTACACATCTCACAGATGCCTTGAGGGACCGCCTAGTGGCTGGTTTAAGTAGCGACAATGAAGCCTACAGATGTATCTTTTGAAAAAGCCTGCAAAGTACTGTACCTCTTGCTTATAGACAAGCAGAATTAAATGTGGCGCGGTTTCGGGGCTCGACTTCCCATAAACTTGACGAGCGTAAAATATGTTAGTCTAGGAAAGAAATCATGTTTTTGCTACGGTTACAAGGGTCATGTCTATGATAAGTGTAGACGTAAGTTGTCTAAGTGCGAATTCTGCTCCACCCGTTGGCAGCATAGCCACCTGTTTGCAATTCAGGAAAGTCTGGCAAACAGCAATGCAGTTCCCTTCCCACTGGTGCTAAACCTAAAAAGGTATCAAAGAGCTCACGTAGTAGTAAAAAGAACAAGTATGGTCGACGGGCTAATCTTGTCTTATTATATTCGGACACTGAATCGCATTCGGGCGCCACAACTTATGGACGTAAAGTTTAGTTTAGTTTCAGGAATAAACACTATGCCTTGTTCAGACATTAACAGCGCAAAATGCTTTATTGTACCCTAAACTGGCATAAATTACCTCTGGAATTGGATCGGGTTGTGATAGCACCATCTTATCTTTACCCTGGTATAAATCTTAATGTTTTTTATGTAAAATTAGACCCAATATCCGTAACTTTAAAATTTTCGGCGGGTTGTGTTGTGAACCGTTGTGTGGGTTATGCTGTGAAACCTTCAGGAACAATTAGGCTAAACGTTGGTTACAATGGTCAAACAGAGAGTTCAAGTGCCATTATTGTGCCTGGAAACCAACACGCTCTCTTTGGGATAGGTTGGATTAAGAAATCTGATGTGAGTCCGAGTCAATTTTTCAGTGTAGACTCGTGTGCATTTAGTGATTTCGTCAACTCTCTAAAATCGAACCTAATATGGGTCCAGTCGTTAAGTGTTATGGAGACACTTCTGCGAAATTCTCGTGACCGGCGCGAATATGGTTAAAACTCCCCTTTCTTCCTCCCACATTCATCTTTCAGCTCATAATTTTGTTAGTGCCTCATACATTAAAGTTTTTGTCTTCAAGGTACACCACAACATCACAATATGTGACCCTGTAAATCGACACAAACCATCAAATACATCGTTTATTCAGATCATTAACACTAAAAAAATTACATTACAATTTTGTTAAAATTATACAGAAACCTCATTTGCATACGTTTATGTATGGACGTGGAAGTTGTTTCCTTAAAGAAGAAGGATGCGATCAGATCTTCGGGCATCGGAGCACCTTGCCAGTAGTGCTGCAGGCCTATTCTGTAGCGCACGTTATGTTGTCCTTGGCCAAACCATGCACCGATGCAACATTGCTTATTTAAAGGCACATAAATCCCTCCGTTCTGGCCGCTTTACTCTGCGTCACCTATGCTAAAATATAGTTCAAACGACCGCAGTGCACATTGCTGTACGACACTAGTCAAACTCATTTCGGGGCCGCTGCAACGTGACACATCGTACGACCAAGTCGCAAACATGAGCGAAGGATTAATTATCCTTCCTCCAGGGCCGTGGCTTGCCAGCGATGTGGCGGGAGTTAAATACCACTCAGACCGAGCCGTTTAAAACAAGCCTAATAACATTTACGCGCCACTACTGACATCTGCATCGTACCCTTAGACCAGCAAATGAAAGGTAAATCAGTTTATATAAAACTATTTCCGGTAATGTATCGAGTGAAACTGTTAATATATGTGCCTTTAATACAAATGAAACGTGAAAGGGATTTAATTTTTAAGTTTGATCAGTTTTTTAAAAGGATTATTTGATTTAGGTACGTAAAAAACATGTTAGTTAAGTTTTAAGAAACTATGGCATGGTTTTTACAATACCATCGTAAATAAAACTGATAATATCGATGGGTATCGTGACCAAACAGTATCTCAGTACACCGTTAGTACCGGTATACCACAAAACCCTAGAACGGAACTCGGGTGGTTATGCCTGGCCTAGTAAAACATTGCATAACCTTCAGAGTCCCTAATTAATGTGGAACATTTTTTGTCTCATGGGGTAGTTAGCTCAGTCGCGGAATTCAAACTGGCGCTCTCTTGGTTTGGATACGAGGAATAAGACTACTGGGCTGAAGATGATATGTTTGCTCGTGATCCCCAGGGTCTGCTCACATAGCTTCTGGTGCACGTAGGGACTTACTTTTTCCCAATGCTTGTGTAATCCCGAGTTTCAGGAGGTTATGCCTAATGCGGCATCCGCTGACGAGATTACCTTGCACCTTGCTAGGTACAAAGCAAGTCCCATAAAAAACTTAATGGATAAATTATGTAAATTTAATAAATTGTCTGTTTTGTTGTGTATATTAATTTCTAAGCAAAGGGGCCCATCAAACCTAAATGCCTAGGATGCCCCAGATTTAAATCTGGCCTTGAGTGGATGGGAAGCACACAGATTGAGCAAGCAAAGCATGCACACCTTTGTTTGTAAAACAGATGCCTCAGCTGCATTAACTCTTGTAAAAAAAAAGAGAAAAAAAAAAGCAGGCCGACATTTAGAAAAATATTTAAAACAGGCCCAACATTGATATTTTTCGCAAAACAAAATTTTTTAATGCAGAAACATGATTTCGGAAGAATTCATTTTGTGTCAATTAATTCTGCACGAAAATTGGTACGGTATTAATTACTAACCCTTCAGCCATAAGCAACACAAAAAATAGGGAGTTAATGTTATAGTGAGCACAATGCTTACACTGCAAGATCGTACATTCAACAAACAACATACTTGCAAATGAGAAATAATCAAAAGCACTTGTTTTCATCCTGTATTCATAAAAAAAAAGGCACAAGGATTTCCTGCATCACAGTATAGCTAATCAGTTAACCACGCCATACGGAAAACATATCAGTGGATACTAACAAGTACTGCCAGTGTAAACTGTACTTGTATTTCTGCAAATGCTTTTCAAAAACATTCCACTTAAACCATGCGCAATGGCTATTTGCCGTGACGTCACAATGAGTTAGCCAATGACGAACGAGAACAACGGCTGTTTGGCCATCTGATTGGCCTAGCCCAGTCACGTGATATGCACGTCACAGCAAACAGCCATGGCACGTGGTATAATGATCATTCAGAAGAGAATATTTTGGGGGAATTGGTTTCATTTTTTTTAAACTAAGCCTGGGAGGAGATAGGATTCTATCTAAAATGCATTATTTGAGGAATACCGACATATTCCACGGGTTTCCATTATTTTCTTCAACTTTGTGCCAGTAGCCATTGGGTATATCATAAATGTGTACGACATCATCATTATCAACTGTAAAAATACTACTTGCACTGGTAACAAAGATATTCCAAACTGAGGCAGGGCCACCTTCTTTACACGTTACTTCCCATTTACCAGAAACCAGATCGTAAATGTGCAATCCCATATTATCAGTTCTGTCACGGAATGGAAATATAAACAACTTTTCACCCCTTAGTCCCCCACGACAGTCTTCGATGGACCCTGGGATTTCACTAATGACAGTCCACTGATCATTAACAGTGTCGTATTTTTCCAAAGCACCTTCACTACTATTGAAAGAACCCACGGCGTACACATACTCCTGAAAGGCAAACACTATAGGGTAAACATGGGCAACACTGGTTGAAGACAACACTTCACTTGTACCTTTTAAAGTATCAAAACGTTGGACAGTTTTCAAAGATTTTCCCTGAAAATCTCCTCCTACAACATAAATGCTGCTATCTAACACTTCTGCTCCGGCATTTGAAACCCTTATTTTCAAGTTGTTTAAACGTATGGCTTTGTTTGCTACAGGAGAATACTTATAAATTGTAGCACAAGGAATCTCATTCTTGTTACCTCCTAAAAAATATATATCTTCACTGAATGCCACGGCAGCCTCGCTACCATTTATCTTCAGTTCAGTAGGCAAAATAACTGACTCAGACCAATTCATTTTATTCACGCAATAAACGGTCATCACACGTTTTTCTTCTGCAGTATGCTCATCAACACAGCCAAAGCAAAGTATTTTTGACTCGCAGCATTTGTCTTCAAACCTCTCAGTTATTTCTTGAAGCATAATATTGCTTGCTAGAGAATTGCTCTCTATTAGTGGATCTTTAGCATATATTTTTAATAGACGTGCAGATACTAGTTTGATGTCAATGAATTTCAGCAGCTTATCAAGTTTGCAGCTTCGATCTTTTGCATTAAATTTAGCCCAAGTTATAATTCCTTTCAAAATAGTGTCTGTGGCCCAACCTTCAGTTTGTTGATTCTGTAAAACTTGGCTCAATTGGAAACAGGTCATGTTGACAAATTCCACTGAATTGCTCACCTCAAAGAAGTTTTTGGCAATGAAAGATGGAATTTTAAGTTGCAATTCTACAGCATCGTACAGTACAGCAAGTTCCCAGAGCTCTAAGAAATAGAATACACTAAGACACTCTGTCAGTTGCTGCAAACAGTATTGAAACAACAAGTTTAGTTGTAAGAGGTGACTGGCTTCCAAGAGGGACTTAAATTTTTCTCTACCACTCAAAACGCTAGGGATTTTTCCGGTGTAAATAAAATCGAGAACCATTTTAGCGGCATCAAGTGGAATGCTTGATAGCTCCATTTTGCCTGTCAATGATTCTTTACACTCCGATTTAAACATTGCCTGAAAGAAAGGACTGGCTGCACACAGAAGAGAACGATGAGCTGGCAACTCTGTACCGTCACATACTATAGTTACATCTGTTAAAACTTGAGTTTCTCTCATTGTATTGAAAGAAGCTGCCATAAAATCTTGCTGTTGTTGCCAAATAGCCAATTCTACGCTTTCCGTCATGTTTTACCTAATGAAAAAAAAAGGTGTCTGTATTAACATCATGTAAACCATAACAACTTCTAAACATAATTTCACCATTATTAACCAACTTAGTTTTTCATCTTTTTAAAACGTGACGAGGTGGAAAGTCACGTGGTTTGCGTCTGTATTTTTCTAAAACTTCGCAAAATTGTGTTTGTTTCGAACAAACAGGTTTAAGCAGCTCTAAACAGGTTGTATAAAAGAGGTCTTATATTTTAAAAAGCAGATAGCCCGAGCGTGGAGTTCCGATCTCACAGTCCTCCATCGATGCTAAAGAACCGTGGTATCGGAAGACACACCTCGAGATTTAAATTACCCCTTAATTCTGAGAAGATACCCGCATATCTACTTCGCAGAGTCGATATATGGTAAAGAAGAGAAAAGAGCTGAGTTCTGAATAAGAAATAGCCCTCAATGCTTTTATTCATTGGAAAGTCATGGTATATATTCTGCGCTTCTATCTCTCTGCACTAAATATCCTGCTGCACTCCCGCCTAACTATAATATTCGGCCTAAGCATCTGATGTTTAGTGGATTTTACTCTTTTATGCTCCTAAACATTCGGTCAAACCGGATAAATAAGAAATGGCAAGCTTCCCTAAAATGGAATGGAAGCGTGAGTTCCCTAGTCACCTTAGGCGTGTGTCACATGAAGTTAGGCCCATTTCAGAGAACACGACATGCCAAGGGTTCAAGCTTACTAGGAAATCACGTTTGCATCACTTTAACTGCATATGAGATGGCAAAAAATAACCCCGTATCATTTTCGGACTGGTTAACCATCGCTAGGCATCTTCACCATCCAACTAGTTACTGGAGACTTCACACGTCGGAGTGCTGAACATTTCCAAGACCGAAAAATGGTGAACAGTGTCCATTTTTCCCCTCACAGGCGGGCCATAAAAAATAACCTCAAAGTTTGAAACCTTAAGAGATAAAAAAAAACAAAAAACAAAAAAACGACGGAGAGTAAAAACGAGACCGGAGCGCAGAAACAATTACATCCAAAAGGGGAACATTGTTGCAGGGAAGGATGACAGACTTCTGTTACCGAGTACAAGAATACAAACAGGGGTTTTGGCAAGCATTGTTACCATCCATAGCTAACTCTGGCCAAAACAAGCTAAGAAAGAACAAAGCATATGTTGACTGTTTGTTGCAGTTCAGCTGCAACTCTTGATGTACAAATTGGTTATTAAAATACCTTAAAATGTACCAAATACCAAAATAAGCTCCCTACATAATGTAGAAACGAACAATCTCATACTAGTGGCAGGGGGATTAAAATTCCCCTGACACGCTCCCGCCAGATCTACATGCAACAAGGGGTGCCTCTACACGTCACAGGGCACACCAACGAAACTTAGAACATATTATCTTGGTTACTACAAAAACACCCTTAACTCAACAAGGGACTCGTAAGAAAAAAAAATCCTATATTAGTTATTACCAAAAATGTTAGTGGCACTTGGACCAAAGTGAAACAATAGCGCAAAAGTTAATAAAAACACTTTAGTTTGTTAATATACCCAAAGATATTATATGCGTCCTTTTCCATGAAAAGACACAAAAATAAAAATAGCTGAATAGCTGAATAGCTGAAAGCCTATCCAAAAATAACACTTATAGTTTCCCAACAATTTCCTCTATTTCAGTGGGGAGGGGGGGGGAGAGACAACCTTACAAGTAAATCTGGGCCAGGAAAGTATCGAGCCTCTCCTTATAGACACAGCTCTCGTTAGGAGGTTAGCAACCAGCATATTACTGGGAGTAATTGTAAACGCCACGATTTTCAGTCTCAACGAGGTCTCTCAAGCACCACAAATTGCGAGCGTAGTGCCTATATCCGGTACTACAGGCCAGACTGGAAATCAGATATACGGCCGAACAGTTGTTGGTATACAGGAGAAAAGGATCTTGGCCGAGGTCTATTTGCCCAAGTTCAATAAGTAACTCCTGTACCAATGCCATGTCTCTCCCGCATTCTGTAAGTGAAATTAATTCTGCCTCACAGCTGCTCAGGGTTACCATCTTTTGTTTCACAGTTTTTCCACACCACCAGGCTTCCAGCCACATGATTCATATGACCGGAGTAGCCCCTACAGTCCTTGGTCATCTGAGTGACCTTTGGACCTCCCCAAGTGGAAACCAAAGTTTTAAGTGTTTTGTCCCATTGAGAAAGCCGTTTCTCAACCACCCAGTGCATCTCTCTAGGTGCAGAATTGTACCTAGAGAGATTTAGAACTGTATGATTAATATCGGGTCTAGTGCTCACTGCTAAACACGCCGGGGACCCTATTATAGATTGAAGCACTGTAGTATCAAAAGGAGGTGAATCCTCACATATGTCAATAACACTGCTCAAGGAGGGACTACCCACTGGTTTACATTCTTCCATTTGGAAAGTGGTTAGTGTCTTATCAATATACGCTATCTGTGAGACGTACAGCCCCCCCCCCCCCCCGGCAGCAACTCAATGAACAAGCGTCTTGGATGTTTCCACAAGAGTGAAATGCACACCTGTGGTGGTGCAACTCTCATCTATCATTGCATTACGGCCACACAAAAAAATATGTCATACACGTGTATTTCGCCTTCAATAACATCACTTTCGACGAGTCGGTAAAACAGGCACGGAATCCTCAGGCTCTGCGAGAACCCAAAAGGTTCCGTCGTCTCCTTCATCTTGAAGAACCAAGCCTCCCTGTCTGCTTAAGCCGTATAGTGATTTCTGCAACTTACAAATCTTTTTACTGGGCTCCCCTCGAGGTCCCCCCCCCCACCTGGAGCCCGCAAAAAAAATGAATCCGTCGATTTCACCATGTAAATAGGCAGCTCGAACGTCTGCTGTTCTAAAGCTGTAACCGCGTGCGGCGGTAAGTGCAAACAAAAAACGTAAAGTGGTGATACGCATGACCAGAGAGGAAAGAGCGCCGAAGTCAAACCAAGGCCTAGCAGAATTGCCACACGCCAGAAAACGTGCCTTAAACTTTTGCAATTTACCATCGTTATCGTACGTCTTACTAAAGACCCATTTAGAGTTCATGACTAGCATTTGCAGGCCTATCCCCCACCTCCCACGTCCACAAGAGATTTTATCTCACTTTCCATGGTTTGGTTCCACGCATCAGCATCGGGCTCCATTTGACATTCCCGATATGTGGTAGGGAGGGCAGCATGAACGTTGGTATGTACAAGGATATATATGCCTCACACCCATGACAGTTTTGCAATTTTTCAAATAACATGTTTCTGTTTGAATGTAACACCTGCTGTGATTTGTACAGCTTACTCTGGAGATATCCCAAAGGACTATAATATATACTAGGTACAGCTTCGAAATCTTCCCAGTCCAGTATCTTCTCCCTCCCAGGGTGAATAAGCCAATGAGTGGTACTGCTTACGTGCATTGCTCACACGGAAAGGAGATAAGGCTTCATGGCTGGGTAATATAAGGAGGGGATAGGCAATGGGAAATCCTCCTCCCTCCACCAGTTGGAGTGGTCATATCGATTCGTAACAATAAATGAACAATCATTATTGATACCACCTGAGGCGTCATCAGTAAGTAAATTAGGTTTAGCATTGGTGGTCATCGTGGCTGAGCGGTGAGAGAGCTCAGCCTGGTTACTGGAGGTGCGGTGGTCGAGCCCCTGGAAAGGGGACCTTGGCAAAGTCCCCGCCTGGACTGCCAGCCAGGGTAGCGTGAAAGGCTACCATGCTTCTTCAGCGGCTATGGGATGTATTCTGGGTAATTCTGGACAATCTTTCGGCCCTGACGATGATCGGAGGTTTCCCGGGCTGGCACTCCCTTTACCAGATTTCTTCTTCTGTAAAAAAATCTGGTAATGTTCAAAATTGAGCCGTTTCAGCCATACAAGTAGGCTGACATAAGGCTCGTCAACATTATAAAAAAATTAATACCTCCTTCTAATTCCGGTTTAGTACACTTTACAATACCATCATTAGGAATTCTCAACAAATTCCCCTAACCGAGGGGTATCTCTTAATCCAGGCATAGCATCCTTAACACTACAACAAGGTACATGATCAGAAACAGATTTGGCTCCTCCTGCGAATTAGTCAAACTGACGCAATTCTATGGCGACAATTCAATTTGATATAATTCTATGGGTGACAAAGAATTCACAGAAAATTCCTAAGCGGGGTTCGGGCACAAATTCAGTAATCTGATTGTGTTTAAATAAATATGGATGCAAACCTATTCACGTTCCCTTTTGGAATTATATGTCAGACTACCTGAGCGGGGAATCGAACCCACGACCTTTGAAATTAAAGGCCGAGGTTCTACCACTGAGCCATATTGACACGGCTCGTATTTGTCCCGTTTAATCTGATTGTGTTTAGGAGTCGAAGTGCTTTGCCCTTTAGATATTTTAACATGGCTCGAGGACGCTTCATGTATGGAGGTCACCATAAACGCTTATTTGGGCCATTGGGTCATAGCCCAGAACTACAAAAGAGTTATCTTGAGAAGGATTTACAAACGGGGTCAGAAATTCGTTAGGCATCCTTGTGTCTTGTGGGTGATAAGAAGCGTTACATGAATCTAAAGCACTGGAAACATAGATACGTTCAGAAATAGGAAGGGAAGCAGTTGAAACTTAGGTTAGGTTTGGGTTGAGTGGAAGACAAGGATTTAACAAGGTTTTTTTTGCTTCGGGAGACTTAAGTTCGTATTAACAGAATTAGGGCAGCCGGATGTGTAAATGCCAACTTGGGGTTTTATGTTAAGTTTGGGACGAATTTTGCTTCTATAGGACGGACGGTTGTCCTTTAACGCTGTTGTGAACAAATGCGAAAACAAATCAGGCTTATTGTTATCAGTTAAGGGTGAGAGCAATATTGTTGGTGTTATGGCTAACATCTCCCTATTTCTCGTATGAATCACCCGTTGTGTTTTAGGATATCTAAAAAGAATGTCACGACGCCCTTCATTACGGGCTCATGTAACTTTCCATTTAACACTTGCTCCATTTAAATCATAAGTAGTATCTACACACAAATTAATGTCAAACAAATGGTGGCTACGCTACCCAAACATTACCAATCTATACCATTGGTGCTAATACACTGACTTACTCCTTAAATTGTTATTAATTCCATCATCTATCATCCATCCTAGATGCTGATAACAAATGTTTACTAGCCGTAGGCATTTTCACTTCGTTTCTGAGGATAACAGGTTGATTTAGACACTGACCCTTAAGCATTAAATCCAATTACATGTATGCCACCAGCCAAAACGCCAATCACACTACCACCACCGGAGGCTGAGCTATTTGGACACGGGGATATATTGAACGGACAATATTTGTTTAAACATTGTCTCAGTTGCACGAGCATTGCCCCTGAGTCATGAGAAAAAGAATGACAAACATTGCCTTCCCTTTCTGCTGGCTTTCGGGGTAAATTTCTTACATTACCGTAACGGATGTTGCTGTTAATTTCCCTGGCCCTTGCTGGGTTTTTACAAGCTGGCGGGTTGCCTAGCACTTGTTTTAGTCTATACGCCTCATGCTGTCAAGTAAGAAAGGCCACGTTATCCTCGTTAGTATCGTATTGTTGGCAATCTCGTTCCCACTGGAGGGCGACCTTGCAGTGCTGGAAACACCGGTTCTCGTCAGATCCCCGAAGTTAAGCAGCATTGGGCTGGATTGATACTTGGGTGGGTGACCGCCTGGGAATCTGGCTGTTGCAGACATAGGGCCTTAGGGCTTCGGGCAGATGACCAGGAGTGATTAACGCTCGTTAAACCCTTTAACCCTTTTAACCCACTGGAGGGCTAGCGTTGCTGAATTCAGTCTCGACCTCGCGTTTGGGGCTCGGGTGATCGGGCCATTCACCGCAGGTGGTTGTCGTGACGATAAATTACCATTGTTATATATTGACAGTTGCTAGGGCAATGAGAGCCCTAGTGTCCCCCAGCCATAACATGTAAAACACATGGGGGCCACGTGCCAATACACGAGGGTCGATTTGGTCTCATATGTGAAACGTGTGCGCTTGACTTTTACAGTACAAACACGATCGAGCCTGTTGGCGCCATCCAAGTTGTGAAGGTCGTACCTCTCTCACATTTGGCTGATTGCTTGCAGCTGTAAAAACGTTGGATTGTCCCTGGGTCCGGTTGGAATTGTAAGAAATCTGTCCCGGCAGTGGTTGGGGCATATTTTCTCTTGGCTGACGCCAATAGGATTGTGCATTAACTTGCTCTAGGGGTTGCGGGGCGAGGGATAATCGTCTAACTGGAAAATCGCACATTGGAAGAATGTATACTGTATAACAGTATAACGGAAGGTCGTCTAACAGGAAATTCGTATAATGGAAACGTCTAACTGGAAATTCGCGTAATGGAAAATCGTCTAATGTCCCTGCCTCGCTCGTGCTGCCGGCGCCTGCTGCGGCTATATATATAACATCAGAAACTGCAGTTAGACGTTTATCAATTATACATACGATATTCCGTTTAGATGATTTTCCATTATACGATATTCCGTTTAGACGATTTTCCTGATTTTTTTTTATTTCTGCAGATATTAGACAATAATTCCATTAGACGATTTTTCAGTTAGACGTTCGTCCGACGCCCGGGGTTGCAACCTTGGAAGAAATACATTGGGGGAGAGAGTATGGAAGCTGGCCTTCTACAGCTGTGTATGTTAGGCTATCTAGTAACTCTTGTTGAATCAAGTCAAAAGTAAGTGCTCGGCCTCTGTGTAGAAGTGCTTCTTTACCATCCAGACTCGGCCGTTGTACCCCTCTAAGCAACCACATACAAGTCTGCGCTTCTGTTAAAGCGTAACTTGTCTGTACGAATTCGTACATTAACGCTCATCCACACCTTACGTAGTGATTTACATCTTCTTTTTGGAAACATCTAGACATGCGTGAGTTCTACCAAACGATGTAGCTGGTTGAACTGGTCAGTTCTTGTGTGGTCGGTAGATAGCATATCATTCTCGCCAGATGAGTATTCTGAAAGTTCGGGGACCATTGTCCTCATCAACATATGAACACATTGTTTAATTCGTTCTATGCCGCAACCTCTGCAGCTGTTGCCACTGCTGGATCAGAAGGATTCTGCGCGAGTACAGTTGGAATACATTTCTTATTCACAGCTTGGCGTTGGAACTGGGTTTTCCACGTTTGGTAGTTTTCATGTCCATTTAGTATGACAATTCCTTTGTATGTCGGATTTGGCCTCGGTCCTCTCGGCATACACGCTTGCAATTCGGGTCCTGGATAAGTCCATGGATCTGTCATTGTGGAGAATCTTGTCTCAGTAGGTTAGGGGGCCCATCAGTCGCTCCTGCAACAAAGGGCAATGAGTTACCAGGAGTTTGATGTCTCACGATTGTGGTTAGCCACTTTACCTTCGTATATCTCTTCTTTAAATGGCTCTGGAAGCGATAACTTGATGCTACCACGTAAAAAAGAAGGTAGCCCGAGCGTGGAGTTCCAATCCCACAGTCCTCCATCAATGCTAAAGAACCGTGGAATCAGAAGACACACTTCAAGCGTAAATTACCCCTTAATTCTGAGAGGATGTCAGCGGATCTACTTTGCAGAGTCCATATATGGTAAAGACGAGAAAAGACTAGAGTTCTGAATACGAAATGGTCCTCATTACTCTTATTCATTGGAAAGTCATGGTATATTCTGCGCTTTTATCTCTCTGCACTCAATTTCCCGTTATGTTTCCGCCTAACTATACTATTCAGCCAAAGCATGTGATTCTTATTGGATCTTATCCTTTTAACCGCCAAACATTCGGTCAAACCGGATAAGTAAGAAAGAGTAAGCTTCCCTAAAATGGAGTGGAAGCCTGAATTTCCTAGTCACCCTAGGTACGTGTCACATGAAGTTAGGCCCACTTCAGAGAACACGAAAAGCCAAGGGTTAAGTTCAGGTTTACTAGCTAAGTGGTTAGGAGCCAAATTTTAGGTGAATCATGCACTTCTGGAAAAAAGCATGAAAATTTCAGAATATCTTTACTTTGGCAAATGGAACATTTTTTGGTATGGTGCCCACATATATGATTTCCGGTTCGTCCTCATTACGTTATCAAAGATGGCCGCCACAGATTCATTATAGAGATTGATGTTAGCTGTATCTCGGTAATCAGCAGACCAACATTGAGTTTCTATGGCTCGTTGAAAAGATAATTTTGCAAGCCACAAATAAGGTCCCACGACACATTAACACAACTTTGACAGGTTAGGGGGTACAGCTCATAGAATGTATATTTTAAGTGACTTCCAATAGGTATTTTCACTTTTGAATTAAAATAACGGCCCTACTAGCTAATAAAAAAACATTCAGCCCTATCATAGGAATAGTTCCAAATTTTGTTCCCTATCCAACAAGTCCTAACAATGTTGAACAGATGGTCCCGTTGCCAAATTATTACAATTTGAAGAATATACTTCACATCATTCTAGTATGGCTGGTAGAAGGTTGAATTGTTTACTTTGGTATGGATGCACATGAAGGGTAGTTGGAAAAAATAGTTATAATAGCAAGTTCAAACACCACCACCGCACCCCCTCTGAGAGGGGAAGAGGTGATTTACCTTCCCCCCCCCCAAAAAAAAACGATTTTGTTTTTTGCTATAACTCTTTAACCGAATTCAAAAGCATAATGTGAAGTGGAAGCGTTCAGCACACAATTCTGGACAGGAAAGTTATCTTTTACGTAAAATCAACCATTGAATCCCAAAATTGTATTTAAAGTACATCACCCTTAACTCGCACGAATGCTTTTAAAAAAAATTAATTGTTATAGTGAATTTCGTGTTCAAAGTGCTCTTGCAAGCTCTCTAATAGCCCGAAATGAACATGCTTGGGATTTTCTGAAAGGGGGAATGTATTTTTTCGATCAATCCTAGCCGAAATTATTTAGCTTAGATAGGGACCGCCCTAGATCAATTTAAAGGTGAAGAGATAATGGCGTAGCGGCAAAAGCGTATGGCAATTTTCGAATTCAAAATGCACTTGCAAGCCCTCTAATACCCCAAAACGGACATGGTTAGGATTTTATGAAAGATGGGGATCTATTTTTTCCATCAGTCATAACCGAAATTGTTTAACTTTTATAGGGACCATCCTACGCCTATTTAAAGGTGAAGAGGTAATGGCATAGCGGCGAAAGCATAAGTAGGTTTTTGAATTGAAAGTACTCTTGCGATTCCTCTAATACCCCGAAATGAATACATGCTTATGATTTTCTTAAAGGTAGGGATCTATGCTTTTCATCAATCTTAACCGAAATTGTTTGACTTACATAGGAACCGTCCTACACCTATATAAAGGTGAAGAGGTAATGGTATAACGGCGAAAGCGTATGTTGATTTTTGAATTCAAAGTGCCCTTGCGAGCTGTCTAATAGCCTGAAATAGACATGCTTAGGATATTCTGTAAGGTGGGGATGTATTCTTTCCATTAATCATAACTGAAATTGTTTAGCTCAGATAGGGACCGTCCTACGCCCGTTCAACGGTGCTGCTGTATTTGGTGTAGTGGCTAGTTTCAATTTCAAAGTGCAATTTTTATGCTCATATTTGAATATGTGTGTAAGCTTAACAATTTCGGTTAGGAATACTTAGAGTTAGCAAGTATTCCCCATCATCTTTCAAAAAAATCCTAAGCATGTCCATTTCGGGCTATGAGAAGGTTCGCAAGAGCACTTCGAATTCGAAAATCACCATATGCTTTCGCTGCTACGCCATTACCGTTTCACCTTTAAATGGGCGTAGGATGGTCCCTATCCAAGTTAAACAATTTCGGTTAGGATTGATGGAAAAACTAGGTTTCCACCTTTCAGGAAATCCTAAACATGTCTATTTCAGGTTATTACAGGAGTCGCAAGTGTAATATCACGCAATAGCATTACAGAGGACCTAATACCTGTGCGAGTTGTGTAATTGTGCCATGGGCCCTTTTTGGTTAGTTGGTTAGTTATAATAATAATAATAATAATAATAATAATGTGTTTATTGCTCAGTAAAATGAGC
>JAHWFP010179218.1:0-22617 GCA_023313725.1 Lithobius niger | reverse complement strand
ACTGCGTAGAGCTCCAGACAAGCTCAATTTGTAGTTTTTTTGCAAAAATTACCATTTGGCTACAACTTCTTCGTTTTTTTTGTTGTAATCCGTTATATATGAATTAGATGATAGTTCTTTTTAAACTGTAGCGAGTAACGCTAAAACGTTTTGTCCCCTAGTTATTCGTGCAGAGAATCGGCTCTGTTAATTTTAAAAATGTCCACCTTTAAAATTAGGTAAAAATGTAAATGTATTTTGTTGTTCGTGTGAAAAATTGATTTCACGATTTTATCTTTTTTGTATCTTTTTGTCTTTTCATGTACCTAAACACTTCTGACATCGGAACAAAAAATTGCTTGGAGCCGCAATTCCACTCCGGTGAAGCCTAATCCAAAGCAACTTCTTTGGCACCGAATTCTCAATGCCAGATGTTTGTCCACAGCAACGCTGTAGCGTTTCAGCTGCAGAAATGGTTGCTGCAAAAAGAAAATTAACCAAAAAAGGCTACGAAAATTAAAACAATAACATTGAAAATTTAAATTGAATTTATTGTAAAATTGCTCCAGAAATCAAAACAGAAATTTAAAACTGGCAAGTTTTCAGCCAGTTTATTAATGTTTAATTTTTTGCTTAATCATGTACATCTTCAGTTCTTTATTTTGTAAAACAGCTTTCAAAAATAGTGTTTAGTTTTTCCTCGAAAGCGAAAATTATGTATCTTTCTTTAAAAATAGGTAGTGCACTAAAAAATACATCTTGCCTTCGTAATCATAATTTTATTTCCAGCTAGGCTTAGATTATTATTATTTTTTTTTCGCTCGCTGCATTGTGGAGTCGTCACTTGTGTGCTCCACAATGGCAGCCATCAATTTCATGTCAATATGTTAACCCTACCAAGATACCCCTTTAACTACTAATAGGCTGTTCCATAATTGTATATAGTCTTAAGTGCATCACATGACTTCCTTGTATATAAAGACAAGTAAACAGGAGTTCGCTGTCTTATCAGCTGTCGCCTACACTCTGGTAGTCCGTGTGTTTATTACCATCGGTGCCCAAGCTGGGCTAAGGTGTGTCCCCGCCTAGGACATCACAGGGGCAGTAGTCTTTTCTTTCTTTCTCAGACTAGTGTATTATGTATCCTCACAAGGCCAGTCTTTAATGCAGACTGCTTGCTTCATTAACCCTTTACCTTGTGATTTCTTTCTTTATTTACTACTTGCATTATTTCTACTGTGGAGACCAAGAAGCAAAGTTGCTTTCCCTCCTTGTATGTTTGTTTGTGATCTTTAGGTCACCACTGAGAAAGATTGAACAGCCACTTAGCTCGGCTGGAGCGTGTAGCCAGTACCCGCCCCGGTAGCGGTAGCGCAGTGGTTAGAGCGCCTGGCTAGTAAACGGGATGTCCTGGTTTCGAGTCCCAGTGGGGGCAGTAGTCTTTTCTTTCTTTCTCAGACTAGTGTATTATGTATCCTCACAAGGCCAGTCGTTAATGCAGACTGCTCGCTTCATTAACCCTTTACCTTGTGATTTTTTTCTTTATTTACTACTTGCATTATTTCTAGTGTGGAGGCCAAGAAGCAAAGTTGCTTTCCCTCCTTGTATGTTTGTTTGTGATCTTTAGGTCACCACTGAGAAAGATTGAACAGCCCCTGAGCTTGGCTGGAGCCTGTAGCCAGTACCCGCCCGGGTAGCGCAGTGGTTAGAGCGCCCGGCTACTAAACGGGATGTCCTGGGTTCGAGTCCCAGTCGGGGCAGTAGTCTTTTCTTTCTTTCTCAGACTAGTGTATTATGTATCCTCACAAGGCCAGTCTTTAATGCAGACTGCTTGCTTCATCAAATTGGCATCTTTACATGTCCCTACAGGGGTCGTAGCGGGTTTTAAGGGGTAAAAAGTAGGAAATAAGGAATTTTGTAAATCATAAATAAGGAAAAATAAGGAATTTTTCACTAAAAAGTAGGTAAAAATAAAGAACCCCTCGGCATAATATCAGGGCTTAAAGCAACATCAAGCCTGCCTTATAACCTTCCGCCTGCCTCACAAAACCCACGCGACGATCACATCCGCATATTTACCACAGCTAAGATCAACTGAGACGGTAGCTTCGTTCCTCGCAGCGAAAAACGTAGCTACTGTCTCAGTTGGCATTGCGCCTAATAGTCCAGCCAGCGTGAACCCATTGATTGTGTCGTCAAAAACCGGAATGATTCATGTATTTTAAAATCACAATTTTTAATTTTCTAGACTAGTGTTTTATAATTTTGCTTCGGCGATCTATTGGAATAATTAATTTTAATTTTTACTGCATTAGCCTTCTAGATTTTTGTTCTCATAGTAATTACTAGCAAACGATTAAAATGAATACGGCGCACACACAGATAAAACTTCCAAGGTCATTATAGGCGCGCGATGCATCATTTATGTTCGGGACGAACGTAAATAAAGTTAGTAATATTCAACTGAAAATCTCCTAGACGCCACATTTAAAAACGGATTTTTAGCTAGGGAGAGACTAACGGTAAGTAAATAGATCTTTAGGGCCGTACTTGATGTGGAGGATCGAGAAAAATGGCACTGGGAGGTATATCCCTTTAATAACAGTAAATGTGATAAAAGCTTACTCGTTTCGAGAGTATTCTTAAATCTAGGCTACTAAATCCAATTTAACAAAACTCTCTTTAATAACTTGATCCCATGGCAGCAGCTGGAAAAAAGTAGCTCTTCCAGCTATACAGCGATTACTGTAGTTTTTTTTTTGTTGGGAGGGGGCCAGCTAGGAACCACCGCCAGAGAAGTCTGACGTGGTCGTATTTGAGACAAGAATTTTTTAGTAGGTCTACACTTTTTTCTGAACATTTTAAAAGTTGTAACTTGTAAAAAAAAAAAAAAAGCCTACGCAACCTGACAGCAATATCGTAATAATCTCCACTGAGACGTGAAATATATAAGCATTCTCTTCAGCAAGATTGCACCTCTCTACTATTTTAACAGTATAGCCGTTGGGAGGGGGGGGGCGAGGGGGAGAGAGAGAGAGAGTGAGAGAATGTAGGATGTAAAAAGGAGTTAAAAAGGAGTTCTCTACTTACGCTATTTTTCCATCCTCATCTCACATTTTGAGGTCCTAAGCCATAGGAAAGCTCGTTCCGAACTGTTAAAATCACTGGCGTGCACAAGAAGGGAGGGGGGAGAATTTGCCCCTGCTCTTTTCGAAAAAATGCCCATTTTTACTCTTTTTGTAAAGAGTTTTCTGACCCGATAAACGCTGGTGCTGCAACCAGAGAAAGGGCCTAGAAGGGCAAAAAGAACGCCAGGAAAGGGGCATAAAATGGTAAAAAAAAAGAGAGACAAGCTTAAAAAAGGATAAAAAAAACCTGACGAGGAAAAGAAAAAGGTCTCCAGAAACCATACTTCAACGTGCCCTTTTACAAACGTTGCCCATTCCCTCTCGGTGGTGTGTGCACTCTACGGGGTAAAATGGGCTATTGGAATGTTAAAATCGGTCACAATTTTGCGAAAGTACGAATTAAATTTTTGTTGTAAGACCCAAGATCAACAAAACAAATTTCGACCCGAAGTTCGAATGAAGTTCGTGCCTTACGTATTGAACTCAAGTGTTATACGTTATTTTATTAATTTACACTTAAATTTACAAACAAAATATGCATGGCTGAAAGAAAGTAGGGAACTGTACATCTGAAAACAGGAAAATAAGGAATTAGAAAAAAAAGTAGCTAATAAGGAAAAAGTAGGAACTCTACGACCCCTGTCCCTACTCCTTCAAACGGCTCTGCACCAAGTCCCTTTGCCAAACCGGCTTCTCTTCCCCCTTTCCATTGTTCTCCTTACCTGGCCCTCAGCCAATCAGACCGCCGCAGCTCTCCTCGGCGTCCACGCTTTGGTCGCGAAAATCTCCTGCTCCAGCATAAAAAGCCCCCACACCCCTCCCTGCTCAGCACAGCTCACAGATCTCTCAAGCTAGAAGGGTCAGTCGGGAGTGGAGACGTCACGTCCGTAGGATGCCATGCCGGGCAAAATGGTAGTGGTTCGTATGTTATTAGTTTAGCTTTTGAAAGTTTGATTTAGGACCCCCCTATTCTAAATTCATAGTTTAAAACTTAACTTTAACTTCTAGCTTATGGGTGGTGACGCCATAGTCGGCATATTTGGTCCCCCACCCCCATAACGTCAGAGTGGTTTTCTTTGTAAAAACCAAATCTTTTCTAGTTTAACTTAAATGGATTTTTAACTTAAACTGACGGTTTGATCTTTGTGGAAGTCGAAAGAAAAATACTGATGCCTAAGAGTAAAATTGCCGGGCTTTTTACTTCTTAGAACAGTTTCTGCCGGAACTAAAGGATGTTGATCTGTTGTACTTGGAAAACTTAGAAACATAACTGTGGACAGTTAATCGTTAGTGAAACATACTGTCAGATAGACTGTAATCAGTTGCGGATGTCCAGTCTTGCGGGTGTCTCCGGGAGTACTCATTATTACTTTTTCTACTTGAAAATTTGAGTTTATTCAGAAACACAACTTGTCGTTTTTGTCTGAGATAATGTGAATTACATGCTGTAAATTCAAGCTTTGTTGCTTTTTAATAATTTTTATTCGAAAGCTATTCTAGTAAATGCGAATGTAAAGTATTCTTTCCATATAACTGTCAAAATAAAACAAGGAGTTTTAAACTTCAGTTCGTTTGCTAGCCGATTAATTGTTTGTGTGTAAAATAACTATGTAGCCCATCTTTAATTTTAGCTTTTATAAACAGTTAAATTCAACCGTTGGTGGCAGTGATTACCAACAGTATTAAGGTTAGGCCCCTTTAATTAGGACCCGACACTCCATCCCCCATGCTGGGACAGTAGCCCACGCTGTGCTTATGCCGTAAAAGTCGTTATAATCACCGCTGAACCTTAGACTGAAACTCCGTGTACACCAGGGAAACCGGGGGCGTTACAAGCAACTAAGCCGTCGTAGCGTCGCCGTTACAACAAGGTGGTGAAGCAACAGCACAGTCTCCCGCAATCACAAGTGCTATATAGGCAGATGCTAGTGAACGGAGGGGTGCTCCGTGATAAAGGAAAGGTACTCTCGTTGAAGTTCGTACTGTGGAACATGATGAAATTCCGAAAAAGTCAATTCACAAAAAAATCACGCACATTTCCACAAACTAGACACTTACTCCCATGTCCAGCAAATTTTCGACAAGTAACTGTTGTCATCATCAGGCTTTTAAGGTTGATTTAGTCCCTGATCACATCTTGCTTCAACGTTGTTTATAAGTGCCGTTTTCGAACTCGCTGGTAATCGTGGCCTACTACATTTTTCGGGCCGTTGCACGTCTGCCTTCTGCTCGCTCATTTCCCATCCCCTACTCTATTCTCTTTCCAGTTCACCGTTAACCACGTTAGGATTTGATGGTCCTTGAATGTTCATCAGTGGTTTTTTATGCAATTCATGTTGTTTAATTGTTACTGATTCCAGGCACCTAAGATGTTAATCTCTTGCTGAGTTTGAGCTCAAAAGTGTCCTGGTTTTTTTCCCAATCAATTGTATGTCGTGTCTCCATGCAATGCACTGCTATTCCGTTGTCCTTTGTCTTATTTCTCACATTTGCCATGTGTTGCAAACAGTTTTGTGCAAACTGGCATGTGCAATAAATCTCTGCCTTCTACCTGTCCATAAATCAGGTTGGTTGTTCAATGGCCAGCTTTAGACTATGGACCGGAATTGCGGGATAAGGTCAAGCCGACAGGAACGCCGCATCAGCAGTGTAGTGCTAGAGTGGAAAAGGACAGAGTGCACCAACTCTGCCACTTCGGGACTTCCCCGCGAAGGGGGTAACGTTCAACCGAAAGCAACCCTACCACAGGGACCAGGGCAAAGTCACCAACAGATGGGAAACCCTAAGAACGGCAGAGGCCCTAGTGTACAAGGAAGGGGAACTTTCCCACGCAACAGGGGTGGTGGCAGACGAGCAGACGGGGGGGGGGGGGGTTCAAGCACCATTTCGGAACGTGAGAGAGATTACCAATGACCAGTTCGTACTGGCGGTGGTGGCCGGAGGCTATATCCCAAGCTTTTACTTCGGCACTACCGCTATCAAACAGCCCGCCGCACTGGCTGAGGAACAGGGAGGAGCCACAAGAGTTCATCGCAGAACTGAAGAAGCTCGTAGTGAAGGGGGTCCTGCAGGAGTCACCACGGTACACACCAGGTTTCTACAGCCCAGCCCCGATGCTACCCAAAAGGGGCGGGGGCTCGCGACTGATATTCAACCTCCGGCACCTGAATGGATACATCGCTTCGGACCATTTTAAGATGGAAACGTTGGGGGGGTCTATCCGAGAAGCAATTCAACTGGACGAATACACCACATCAATAGATCTGGAGGATGCCTACCTCCACATCCCCCTGCACCCCAGTGTTGACCATTTGTTTCACCTGGGTTACCTGGGGAAGGTCTACCACATTGTAGTCCTTCCCTTTGGCTTGTGCACGGATCCTCATGTCTTCACTGTAATGATGAAGCCAGTGCTAGCCACATTACACCGTGCACTTATCATCGTACATGCATATTGGACAATTGGCTCCTACACAATCAGGTACGTAGAGAGAGGCACGTAGAGAGAGATATCTGGGACTAGGATTGAACGGGAAGAAGTCCAGAACTGTCCCGGCTCAAGTGTTCGATCAGGTGACAAAAGCATTAACAGAGCTTATGAGGCGAAGATCAGTGCGAGAGAATTGTCACGGACAATAGGGAAGTCGGAAGACGTCGTGGGAAGACTTGGTGTCGCTCGACAGAGCCCCAGTGGAGACAATCATGGACGCGTCCTTCCTGGGGTGGGGTGCGACCGTGGGAGAATAACAGTCGGCCGGAAGTTGGACGGAGGAGGAACAGGGGTTGCATATCAATGTCCTGAAACTCCGGGCGGTTTTGTTAGCCTTGTCAACATGGGCACACAAAATGAAGGGCTCGACAGTGACTCTGTTGTCAGACAACACATCGGCGGTGGCGTACTTTAGGATGGGAGGCGGTACGCGTTCATCCTCCCTGTATCTGGAAGTGGGCCAGATTTTACAACTGAGCACAGAATTCGGGATTTCACTGCAACTAAGACACATTGGGAGGAGCCTCAATGTGTTGGCGGACGAGCTGTCCAGGAAGAACTTGATCCCCACAAGGGAATGGAGACTGCTTCCAGACGTGTGCCAGAGCCTGTTCAGGCAGTGGGGCACACCGGTGGTGGACTTGTTTGCTACAAGAGCGAACGCCCAACTTCCCCTGTTCGTGTCACCATACCCGGACAGCAGGGCAATGGCAACGGATTGCTTGAGCATGTCGTGGGACAACATCTTCGGGTACCTGTTCCCACCGTTCAAGGGTGCTGCACCAGGTATTGAATAAAATAAGAACATCATCAGGGACATTTATTCTGATTGCTCCATGGTGGGAAGCGGCTCCATGGTTCGTGGAGCTCTGGGCCCTCGCGAGGGAGAAACCAATCCCCCTCCAGGATCGAGTGGATATTCTAACTCAGCACGAGGGCAGGGTGCTGCATCAAAACCCCAAGATTTTACACCTTCACGCCTGGAGGTTGTGAAATCGGAAATTAATAAGTTGGGATTTTCTGATGCAGTAACGAAAGTCATGATGGTGGAGCGTATCAGAGACTCTTCGAAGAATATCTACGAAGGAAAATGGAGAGGAATGATGCAAGAAGCACAAGGTGACCGAGTTGGCGCCCTCCCCACAGGACGTCTGTGAGTTCCGTAACTCTCTTTTTAATCAAGGGTTGACACCGAGCACGATCAAAGGATACAGGGCGGCTATCAATTCCGATCTGGGAGTGACAGGGAATAAGACGGTGGTGGAGAGCCCAGCGGTGTCCAGAGTCGTCCAATCCTTCAGAGTGCTATGCCCAAGGACCCGAAAACTGTGCCAGGAATGGGACATCACGATAGTGCTGCAGTTCCTGGCGGAAGCTCCGTTTGAACCGCTTCACGAGGTGTCTTTCGAACAACTGTCAAGGAATACAGTATTCTTGCTTGGGGTGGTCTCGGCTTCGAGACAAGAAGAGTTGGCGGCACTGGCAAGATGCAAGGAATTCCTCAGAGAGAATAGCGATTGGTCCAGCATGTCGTTTCTACCCCACCCTGTGTTTAGGGCAAAGAACCTTCGTCCGGAGGAGTCCCCATTAGCTATGGTGATTTTGGCCATGGCACCCACGCTAGAAAAAGGGTGCCCAGACAGACTTCATTGCCCAGTTAGGGCGATTAGGTATTACCTCACAAGAACCAAAGAGGTAGTCGTAGGTGTGGGAGGATAATCGAAAACAGAGGGATTCGAGGCCTTGGATAACCCTGTTCGTGAGACTTACGCAGGACGGAGGATAGCTTATCTGGGACCGAGTGGATTTGCCAAACCATCGAGGAAGCCAACCAAAAAGAAGGACCGACGACACAAGGGTCAATCAAGGCATCTTGGGCGTTTGCAATGGGAACCCCACTGAGTGAGGTGCTAGAGGCAGAAGATGGAGAAGGACCACCTTCATCACCATTGCCTCCGAGGTGTTAAGATAACCACAGCCACTCACAGGGATATCAAATTTATCGCTGCGGGTAAACTGGTTCAAAGGAAGTAAGGTAAAGGGGCTTTTACTCTTGACCCATCACCGGGGATCTGTGTATTTGGGTAGGTTTTATGTGTTTTTGGTTATTGATATGTTATCTACTCAGGGCTTTCACCAAAATCGCACCCGGAAATAGTGAAAACTAGAGGAAGCCCGTGCTATGCACGGGGCCGGTCATGAATTAAGTTTACGGACACATTTCCCGGAACACATTCCCGCCACTGTTCCCGACGACTTGTAGGATTGCTCGCCTACTTATGCCTGCCTCCTCTTTCAATGCAGGTAGAATGGGAGAGCGCATATGCAATGCGGGCGCGAGGAGGGGAGAAGTGGTTGTTCGGCCCAACGACTTGTCAGATTGAACCTTTTTTGAGTTGATCGACCACTCATGCCTGCCTCCTGTTTCCATGCACGTAGAGTGGGAGAGTGCATTTTCAATGCGGGAGTGAGGAGGGGAGAAGTGGTTTTCCTTTTAGCCTTCCCTTTTGCTTTGGCCTTCCTTTTAGCCTACATCCAGGATTATAATGTAGATAGTGAGAACTTATTGTAAAAAGGTGAGCAAAACAGTGAGTGTAAATGACTAAAATCTTATTTTTACCGCACAACATATCGGGATAATAAATGTTTCAAGCTACATTTTTTAATAGTTCACGGAGGGGGGGTTTGCCACAGTGGCTTGACATCACATAATTATCAAAAGAACTGTAGTTCAGAAGGTACTAAAATTAGCATAGACTCTTGCAAACTTTGACCTGAGTCTTCTCGCTACAGTTTGTTTTTAAGCCAAAATAATATGACAGGAACCACTATCTCTATTATGGTGCATTCATTTTTTAAAAACTTGAGAGTTTTTTAGAAACCTACAATTATCTAAAATATTTATAGAAGAGGATTTTAAAAAAATGGTGTCTGTGTGACTGTGAAATATAGCAGCTAAAAGTGCACAATACTGCATTTGTTTTGAAATGTCAGTTTCAAACAATACTGGATAGGAAATACTATTTAGGCTACAAGAAAACAGTGATAACATTTTGGAAATGACACTTTTTCATTCAAATGAAGGTGGGAAGGGGCCAAAAAATATGTGCTGTAATACTTTTGCAGAACTACCACAAGTGCGCTGATAAAAAAGTAATGGAGCTTTACTTACACCATCTTTGAGCTGTATTTTCTCGCTTAATTGTATAGTTTTTCTGCCAAAACAGAACTTTTGGTTCCACAACTCGGCTTCTGATGCATGGATTTTAAAAAAATTGAACTTTTTGGAAAGCTACAACTATTTTGTGAAAACTACAAGCAACAATTACAGAACATTATTTAGAGGATTTTTACAGATTTTTAGTAAAAAGCTTGTTGATTCCAATGCAACAAACATCATTTTCGTACCCTTTACAGGTCAGTCAGAAAAGTTACCTAGTTGAACCCAATTTTGTCACGCATAGTTTGCCCTGTGAGTAGAACAAAATGCCATAGCGGCATGGGATTTGGATTTTTGTGATTCTCCCCTATTAATCACACAAAATAAAAAAACATGGCTCTGAATGTTGGCTCCATTGTGTTTCTTTGTTTAATAAAAAAATTGGCTTGTCCCGTAATTTCCTTATATTATTATTTAAAAAAGATTACAGGGAGAAGAAATAGTTGGTAATAGTGAGTTTTCAGCCGAAAAGTGAGGAAAAGTGAGACATTCAGAAAAAAGTTAGAAATAGTGAGAAAAGTGAGCTTGTGGAAGCCCTGTTTACTATGGGTTTTGCAAGGCGGGGTTCGACGCCACAGATTACGGTAGGATAAAGTCAGCTATTAAAATACAGGTTAGTGTTTTAGGCTAGCAGTAATAACGAGGTTTTACCCCTAAAAATAATTTTCACTTAGCCTAAAATACTTTCCTGTGAGAACCCACCCTCCTCCTGCGTCGAGCCGCTTATAGCAGGGAGACAAACTGTGGGGTAGAGTGGGAACGGGGCGCCACCTGGCGGCGGTCATGAGCCCCAGGGAGCACCGTTGCAAGCACCTAGAGTGTAGAATATCATGTTTGTTGGAACGGGTAGCATTTCCATTTAATGTAAAGCTATTAAAATACAGGTAAGTATTTTCGGCTAAGTAAAAACTATTTTTAGGGGTAAAACCCCGTTTTTATATCTGAATCGATGCTGGCATGCAAAGTATCGGCCAAACAGATCTGATACCAATACTTACAATCAACAAAAGATAAAACCAATGCAAAATAGCTTAACTTAGGCTTTAGTGGTGTGCTGATACCAATTTACCGATGCCGACCCCACCTATACCGATTCCATCTGTCGGTTTCACCAATACGCCGATTTCGATATCAGGGCAAATTTAACCATGTACCATACATAGTAAGTTTCTGGGGCAGTTTGGCTTATAATTTTCCTTCAACCGTTTCCTAGATTTATTTTTACACTCCCTCCAACCAACCTAACATTTATTCACATGAAATATTATCTCCTCTTCCACCCTTCCAATAAAAAAAATTATACTCTGGTTCTAATAACGGCACTCTAAACAGATACTACTCTTAACTTAGTGTAGGCCTTGGCTAGGTTTCGCGTGCTCTCGCATCCGATCGCTGAGCGAAAGAACTAAATCTGTCCAAGAGCATGGAAAATGAAACAAAACAAACAAGCGGTGATATTAGCTTGGATAAATTATTTGGGCTTGTAAGTTTCATTAATTCATATTTGGTCAACTCCTTCCGCACAGATAAATTTAAAATTAGGCTTCAGCTGGAAAGGATTTTTTTCAGGGAACCAATTTTGATGGAATCTGCTTGAAATCTGTGGAAATTTCCTGATTTCGAGTCTGATACCGATACCCTGGAATCGGCCGATTCCAACGTAATGGTATCGGAATCTGCACATCACTACATTACGACTCAATCTTTCAGAATTTGCACCCATTAATAGGCCCTAGTTGTTTACGTGGTTGCATAAATACAATTTTAAAAATAATTCAGTTGGGAGTAAAAGACAAAGCTATTGCCTAAGGTGAACAAAAAAACTGTAAAGTTACATAACCATAGGAAAAATTTTTTTTTGTATCGGTTGCAAGTGTCGGCTGAAAATGGATTGTGTATCGATACGATACTTGTACCGGTATTGGAACATCCCTACCATATACTTTGGTAGATTTAGGTTTTTGTAGTGTGTAAAAACTTCTGATCGCAAGTGTAAGAAGCCCGAGGAACGCAAACGGACAAGTTTCCACCAGAGACAGTTTGTCGAAAATTAGGAACTGAAGTGTTTATTTTTAATCTTCTGTACAGCCGTACCGGCTGAGAAGACTATTGCAACGACTTTGTCCGTTCGTCTGTCCGTCGCTTTTTTCAACTTCGCAACGGTACCAGATATTGACGACCATTGTTTACGTTAGATTTAGTGTGAGAAATTAGTTAAATAACATGGCAAATTAAAACATTGTTACTTCCTTATAGCTAATAGACTTCTAACTAGACGTAACTAAATTAAATAACAACATTTTATCGTCGAATTGAAATTCTAAGATAACACGCAATAAAAACAAATGGGTTTTTACTTCTTTTAAATTAGCCTCGTTGCATTGTTACATGAATGTATAGGCTTACCGTCGAACCAAATTCTCCATTAGGCCTATCTGCTACTTACGAAATTAAAACTGCATTTAAAAAAATTAGGCCTAAAAAAATAAAATTAGGCCTAAAATCATGTTACCATGGCAACGTCAAGTTGCTACGAGTCGCTGCTGGCTTCATCAACAGCGTCCTCTCGTCACTTTCTTACTACCACTGATCTATATAGGCTACGTTGCACATTACGTTGTAACACTGTAATTGTGTGGCTGAAGGTGCACCGTACTGTTGCAAAAATGAATAGGCTTACTATACAATCCAAATCTCCGTTAGCTACTACTTACGAAATTAAAACTGCTAGTTAAAATTAGGCCTAAAAGCTTACAATTATGCCTAAAATGTAAACTCGGCCTAAAAGTTAACACATTTTTAACAGGGAATTGTGATGGTTAGGCTACTGCTTTCAGATTAGTATAATAGAGATGTCTGTTGTAGTGCATGATAGAGGTGTGTGCCTCAACAGTGGAAGTGGAGGAACTATACAGAAGACCGGTGCGACTAGGCAGTCGCTGTAGCCGCTTGTTTTACTTTATGCTTATTTTTCCAAATTTTGTATGTCTTCAGCATTTCAAAGTAAGGCTTACAACATGGGTTCTTTCCCAACAACAATAATGAACAATTTTTTTCACAGCATTTATAACAACTTGTCCTGCCTTTCTACAATTTGGGATATCAAAACATACTTTTACTGCTAGCCTAAAACACTTACCTATATTTTATTAATGCTTTTCATATTTTGGAAATGCTACCCGTCCCAAACACTATTTAAAACGCTCTCCCGGTCCATGCAATGGCACTCCCTGGGGCCACTGGCCACCGCTAGGTGGTGCTCCGTTCCCGCTACTGATCACAGTTTGTTTTAGGATGCGACACAAAACAGTCGCGATGTACTCGTTCTTTCAACGAACAAAGGAACAAAAATCGCATCTTGCCAGGAAGAAGTGGTTTGAAGTGTGGAAGAAGGTTGAACAGAAGGGATCCACATGAACTATGCAGAAAGTGCAGAGTGTGTAACCTTTCGATGTTTAAATGTACCGAACATTGTAGTGTGAAGGATCCAGCGATCATAATGGAGGTACAGGCAACGCGATCAGAATCAACCAAAAGAAACAGTCGTCGGAAGAGGGCACGTGATCGTGCAATTCTGGAAGGAAATTCTTCTTCTAATCAGGATTTGGACTTATTAATCGATTCGGGTGATGATTCTGTGGCGTCGTCTGTGGATCGGCAGCATGATTTAGACTCGGTCAATCCCATTGTGATCACCAAGTCCGGGACTCTCGACAACCCCATTCAATCTCAGTCATCGCCAACATGGTGGCCCAGTGCGTTGCGGCCGAACTAGGCACGAACGAAGCTGGGAGGAGGGAGGAACGAAGAACGGCCGAGGAGAAACTGGCACTGCGACCCTGTTAAGCAAAAAGGGTGCAACTCGAAAATGGTCGATCTGAGTTACAGCAGGATCCAAGTCTGAATCCGTATAGGCGTGTTAGGGCTAAAAACTTTTTTGGAGAGGCCTTTCTTTGGATTGGTTGGACAGAATACAATGAAAATTGGTCAGAATATAGTATAGTCAAGTCCGAATTGTTTGGAAATTGTTACGGAAAAAAGGTGTAACTCGAGTTACCCCCAACAGAGCATTATCGATACTTTTGCCAAGTACATGAAAGTGCCGGACCCCAACAACGTTACTCCTCCAGTCCGGACTGCCGAATCCGAGGACCAATAGGAATCGTTCATCCCACCGGGATCAACACAATATGAGGACGGCGGCACCGAAACAGGGTATGATATCGACGATTCGTCACCTCAGCGTAGGAGAACTAATTTCATGCACGAGACTAACAGGCTGGTTTTGGCGAGTACACCAATAACCACCGACCAGTCATCGTTGGGGACCAGCCGGACTCGATCCGGACTGGAATCCTTCGCGCATGGACTGACTAGCTGGCCGGACTCATTTGCATCCCAGTCAGGATCGCAAACGAGACAAGGAACACCAGGCGGATACCGCACAACCACACGTGCCATGGGGCCTACTGGGCTGTTGGGATAGCCAGCGGGCGGCCTACGGGGGCCAGTGGGCTTGGCCAAATTACTATGGTTGGCCACAACAACCCCCCCCCTCCCCAGTGTTAAATAGTGCAACGGCAATTCCACTCAACACCAGCAGTAGGTCCCTAACCAAAACAGCGCAGTACAATGCTACGACAACCATTCCAAGCTCCGTACCTGTGCCTAGCATAAACCAATTTGTGTCAAACTATACCGATCCGAATAGCACAGGTGACCCGGGGACCCCACACCAGTCGAGTGCTGGAGACGTAGAGGTGCCACCGGACCAAGACAACCCAAACGGCTCTGGGGACAGGGCGGACACAGTTCTTGAGGCCATCGAATGGAAGTGGATGGTGGACGAGGTGCAGCACCTTCTGCCGAAAAATAGTGATACCGGAAGCACCGGTGGGGGAGCCCGCCACGACTTTGTTAGCAAACCAAGACAGAATTGCAAAAGCGGCTTGTAATCTGCCACAATCACAGGTACTTTTTCGACAACTACTTTTGGTAAACAGAGGCGTGCTCCGAGATATGGGAAGGTGTTATCGACGGTAGCACCCCCCCCCCCGACTTGTCAAAGGGACGTTTTTTTCTTTTCTGTGGGTAATGCAGGAGCCCCTCGGCCGACACGCTACCGTACTTACGATAAGACTGAAAAAGTGCCGGTGGAGAGTAAGATGGACATGAGATCCGCACTCCCTCGCCCACCTTGGATCCGAGTAGCCACATCCCAATTTGAAGAGGATGAGAAGCTGCTTCGTGCTAGCCTTCGGGCCAATTCTACCGTTGACATGGCCTACGCGGCTGCTACCACAAAACTGAAGGATTTTTAGCCACAAATCCGGAGGATCGTGATGTGTCAGAAATAGCCAGCGCAGTCAAACTGATGAGGAAAACGTCGGAGTTACACACTGACGCAATCAATTGGGGCTCACGCTCGCTGCTTAACACCGTTCTTCACAGGCGTGATGCATATCTGGAGGGAGCCCAAGACGCCCTTTGCAAGCACACCCTTAAGAACCTTTTACCTATTCACCGTTCTTAATGGCTGTTTAACGGCCAATTGCTTTCGTTGGCTCCCGAACTTCTTGATAAGGTTAAGCCAGTGGTCAACCAACAACGAAACCGTAACAATGGAAATGGTAAGGGCCCTTCCAACTTGCCATTTCGTGACTAAACCCCCCTCCCCTCCCGTGGGGGTATGGCGGCATCCAGTGCTCCAAAACCTCAACCGCAAGCCTAACAGTTTACGAACCCCCAGACCAGACAGGGTAGAGGTAGGGGCAGTTTCTCGCGGAACCGAGGGGGCGGGCGCAGGCCCCAGTCTGCACGCCATCCCGAGCACTACATCACCAAGTGGTGGGATGAGTAATGCACCACCTCGGAGCCTGGACTGGCCGTGAGGTCAGTTGTGGAAAGGGGTTATACCCCAAAATTTATTTTGGAGCCAAAGTTGTCGATAAGACCCCCTCACTGGTTGCTCAACAAAACGGAGCAACCAGAATATATCGAGGAAGTGAGATGCTGTTGAGAAAGGGGGCGTTACAGGAGTCACCACTCGAGACGTGGGGTTTTCAGGCCGGCGAGGGTTATCCCGAAACGGAACGGGAGAGCCCGTCTGATTCTCAATCTGTGGGGGCTCAACGGACTCATCACGTGCGAGCACTTCAATATGGAAACTTTCAGTTCAATCTGGGAAGCCATCCAACCAGAGGAGTTCACCACGTCAATAGACCTAGAAGATGCATACTTGCATGTCCCAATACATCCGTGTGTACCACTTATTCCGCAGGTCTGCCAAGAGAAGATTTACCATTTTGTAGTTCTCCCCTTCGGCTTGTGTACGGTTCCGCACGTATTTACAGTTGTGATGAAACTAGTATTGGCAACACTGCACCGGTTGTTGATTGACATCCACGCCTTTCTAGACGATTGGCTGCTACGACACTTGGACAGGACAAGCCTAGTACGGAACACCAGACTGTGCATCAAACTCGAGGACGACGCTAGGACTGGGCGTGAACAACGTGAAGTCGAGACTTACACCGCTTCAGTTGTTCGACTTCCTAGGAAGATCGTTCCAGACAGTGCCATTTTCGGTTCGACCATGAGCCGCAAGGGTCAACCAGGTTACTCTAGCAGCGAGCTCGTTGCTCGATCGTCGATCGACTTCAATAAGGGACTTAGCGAAGATCATCAGCCAGATGGATTTATTGTGCAGCCCTCGTCCCACATGGGGCATGGAGGGTAAGTCCGATACATTGGCTTCGGAAGTTGGAATGAGGAGTCCGAAGGTCATGGGACGACCAAGTACCTTTGGACAGAGCCCCAATCAAAGAGATAATATGGTGGACGTCCCGAACCAACCTGGAACAGGGAGTCCCAATCCACATCACGGCGTCGGACTGGCTTCTACTCACGGACGCGTCCTCCTCGGGGTTGGGCGCAACCCTGGGAGAAGAACAGTCAGCCGGATCGTGGTCGCCAACGTAGGCGAAACTGCACATCAACGCGCTGGAGCTGAGAGCCGTGTACCTAGCGTTGTGTCAGTATGCACATAATTGAAGAACAAAAACACATCGGCAGTCTCTTACCTACAGAGGGGGGGGGGAGCATGCACTCCTTCTCACTCTAAAAGGAGGTGAACTTGATCTTTCAAGTGTGTAGTGTCGAGGCACATCGCCAGAAGTCTAAATATGCTTGCGGACGAGTTATCGAGAAAAGGGCAGATGCCGACGATGGAGTGGCGGCTACACCCAAATGTGTGCAAGAACCTGTTCGACAGGTGGGGCACGCCAACACTGGACCTTTTCCCAACCAGGGCAAATATACACAACTCCCGCTATTCGCGTCCCCGGACTCGACGGACAGCCTGAGTCTGAACTGGGACAACACGTTCGGTTACGCATTCCCGCCGTTCAAGATCCTACAACACGTGTTGAACAAAGTCAAGTGCTCGACAGGATCGCTGATACTGATAGCACCATGGTGGGAAGCAGCACTATGGTTCGGGGACCTTCGGACAATGAAGACGGAGGACCCGTTCAGGTTACCTCCAACCAAGGACATCCTCTCGCAACATCAGGGCAGGGCACTCCACCCAAGTCCGGGAGTCCTACTCCTTCACCCGTGGAAATTGTGAAAGGAGAGCTGGGAAAAACGGGTTATTCCAAAGCTGTAGCAGATGTGGTAGTGGAGTGCCACAAGGACTAGTCAAAACACGTCTACAAGGGCAAATGGAGGGGTTGGACTGTGCACACGCAAGGGAATCAACCCTTTTCACCCGTCACCGCAAGAGCTGTGTGAATTTTTGACGTCCTTATTTAATGGAGCAAGCACCATTAAGGGCTACAGAGCGGCTATAAACTCTGTCCTCAATGTGTTGGGAAGCAAACCTACGGCAAACAGCCCGATCGTCTCAAGCCTGATTCAATCATTCGGTGTTTACGCCCTAGGGAAAGGAAGTTGAGCCAACGATGGGACTTGCCAACAGTGCTGCTCTACCTTGCAGGCCCACCATTTGAGACTCTGGGTAGCAAGAATATGGAGAACTTAACTATCAAGACTGTTTTCCTGTTTGCTGAAGCCACCGCGTCACGGTAAGGCAAAATTGCTGCGCTGGCCAGAGGGACAGACTTTCTCCGTGCGAACAGTAACTGGTCTAAGATGCCACACCTGAAGTTCAGGGCAAAGACGCTATGCACGGATGAAACACCGTCACCAATCGTGATAACTGCACTGACCATGACACTTGAACCAGGCTCACCTGACAGACTTCACTGCCCCATTAGGACATTGACGTTTTCCCTCGCCAGGACGAAGGAGACTGTGGAGGGCAAACGCGGTGAAACTAAGACGGAACCGTGGACACCATTATTTGTAAAACTGTCGCCAAATGGGGAGGAGCCGATGAAGGAATAAGCTTTAAAAGGCGCCATTAGTACGTGGATTTGCAGTGCAATCGAAGGGTCACACCAACCTGGGTCGGGTGTAGTGTTGGGTGGTATACCGGCTCTCACGGTGTACCGCGGTACCAAAAATGCAATGGTACCAAATACCTAGCTTTGTTAAAATACCGGTATTGTTTTAATATGAAAAAGGCGCTAAAATTATAACAATAGTTCAGTCAGTCCTTGTGTTGTAGGGCTCAAAGCAGTGCAATAATCAGTTAACCCTACCATGGCAAAAACTGTTTTTTTCGTATATAAAATCATTTTTTTGCCCCACAAACCCTTCCTACCATGTATTCCTCACAAATGATGTATAAAATTATTGTGCACAGCGATATGAAAACATATCCATGTATTCATGTATTTTAATGCAATGTGGTCCAATGGACCACACCTTGGCCAACTATGGACCCGTTCGTTTTGCTTATTGCTGCACAACTACTGCAATTAGCCTTCTAGAAGTCAGAAGTTCCTAAAAACTTAAAGTGGAATGTTTTTCGCGTGACACCCAGTAGGTATCACATGAAAAACATTTCGCTGTCACATAAAAAATGCACCACATGGAAATCTTTCTGTAAATTATGGTATGTACCATAATTTACAACACATTATTTTAGCCTAAGAGTAAAATTACAGAACAATTTTCTGTAGTCAAAATTTCAATGATTCGGAAAGGTCGGGTCTAATTTAAAAAGCAGGACAAGCAAGGAAAGGCTGATGCAATGTTTGCATTACTAGCCGAGCTACAACTGGGAAGTCGAAACATGACGTACCACAACAAAGACAAATGTGCTCTAAATGCAAAAAAGATGTTTGCAATAACCATAAGATAATTATCTGTAATCTTTGCAGCAATGGTGCAGACTGTTAGTTAGTTAAAAGATTGACTCCTAGTCTACAAAAAGCGTGTCAAGTACTTCCATCTTCTATTGTTACTTGTTAAGTGTTTAACCGAAGTATGTAAAAGTAAAACATAATGTGTTTCTGAAACTTGTTCTTTGTTGCTTATTTGTTCCTAAAAGTCTTTTTAAAAATCCCCATCCGTGGTTTGAACTTGCAAATAGCAAATAAATTCATAAATGCTGAGTCGTTCATTGATTTTTAATGTATTTGGCCATTACGGACCAAAAATGAAGATTCTTCCACAGAACTTGTGGAGAATCTAAGTTCTCTGAGTCGAATCCCACGAAAATGATGATTCTACCAGAGAACTTGTTCTCGCAGGAGAATCTAAGTTCTCAGAGTAGAATCCGACGAAACTGTGTTACCTGTTCTGTTTACCATAATGGGATATCCTCTTGCTGTCGGCACTTGTCAACTTCATTTGCATACAATTCAACTATATTTTTATGCAAATTTTACGTCACCTGACCCCACTCTCTACTCCCTCTATCGCCCCATTCCTAGCCACTGTCTTTTGCAGCTGAGCCACAAGAGCGCCAGGGAGGCGGGAGCGGTAATAAAGGTAACACAGTTTCGTCGGATTCTACTCTGAGAACTTCGATTCTCCTGCGAGAACAAGTTCTCTGGTAGAATCATCATTTATCATTCGCAGACTCCTCCTCACTGTGTTACCTGTTCTGTTTACAATAATGGGATCAGATTCTAAACGTGGCACTCGGCCAGCTTCCCACCTGTCAACCACGATGACATGCGACCTGTCGTTACAGGTGCCGTTGTTTCCGTCATAAACCAAGGTGGCCACACCTATGATACGCATAGCAACTGCCTGGAAAACCCGGCGCTGATGCCCTTCTCTGGTGGCCACGGCCCCACGCCATGACCGGCCTTCGATGTAACCTGGCCCCCTAGCCCCTCAGCCAGGGCGCTGCGGGAACCGCACGGGCCAGTGTGCCCAGCCTCCCGTGCCCAACACGACCAAGCCGCCAGGCCAAAGCTAACAGCACCTAACCCCTTGGTGCCATCGCAACCATTTATTACCAAATGCACGGAACTTATTCCTCCACCATTTCAACCACGGTACCTGTTTAACCAAAGTCGTCCTCCTTACCATCGGGCGAGCTGCAACATTACGACTATAAGTCCACTTAGCCGCTGTACTGTACTTATGACGCCGCCTGGACCAAGTCTCTTCGCTCTCCCAACAACGTGGATTGTACCAACCTCCGCGTCACACACACCACAAAGGCCCTACACCTGGAAACATCCCCTCTTGCCTCCCAGGAGACCATCTACCTCGGCAACCCTTGACAACTGAAGGGGCACCCCTGTGTCCTTAGTCAGTCACCCTAAAATATCCTGGCAACAGTCCAGAGTTGCAAACACAATCTGTGTGAAAAAGTAACAACAGTAGGCTTCACCCCTAGGCCCTATTCACAACTTCCTCTGAACCCCCCCCCCCTGCCTTGCGGGCACGCAACTCACAAAACGGGCAACCGGGCCTTTCTTTCATCCTCGGACCCAACGCTCTCCTAGCCGTACCACTTGCAAGGACCAACGGTGTTAGGGGTCATCCAAACACTACCCTCTTCTACAGTGACAATCCAATCAACTTCAACATCGCCTGACGAGGGGGGGGGCGGCAAGCCTGGGCCAGGCAAACTCACTCATTGATAAAGGCTAGTCCACCCACCGGACTGTACCTGCCCGGTATACCACTTCACAACAAGGACGTAGCCCTACATCTCGTAATCTGTTCAAGATCGGCCCTAAGGCTCCTACCTTACTACCCGTCCGGACGTGGCGATTATTTGTCACAAATCGACGGTAATTGTGATTACCACACTGCACATCTGAACATGCCCATAAACATTGCACTGACAGGTCTCACGGCAGGTAACTCTCAGCTTGCCTACGCATCTACGTCTCACATTCATAACAACGCCCACTACTGACTCAGTATTTAACAATCAGCTCACACCTGTGCTTAATATTTCGTACTGCGCAGGGCACGTCTCAAGTTTCACAGCGGTTTGCAGCGCATCATCGTTCGTAAATTCACCCAACAGGAAAACATGTATTCCTCACTCGTTAGGCCAGCCTTGTATTTATTTATTTAATAAATAGGCGAAATGTCGCGCAGGCAGTAAAAACTAAAATGACGTGACCAATATTGCCCGAACACCCTCGTGGTCGCTTCCATATTTCCAGTTCGTATTCAAATTACGTATTTAAATTCATTCTCGAATCACTTCGCACAATTCCAATTTGTTCCCCAATCACTGCATTATTTCAATTACTGCCTTACTACATCGTAATGCGAGACCGATCGGCTCCATTGCTCGTAAGCCTAATCGCTGCCGTCTTTTAGGCCTAACCTCACTCGGCCCCGTCTGGCCCACCTGCCTCCGCAACGGGCGGTGTTTACCAACAGAACACCAACGGTATTACACCAGGTTTATCACCATCACAATCAACCATGGCCACTCACAATTACGCTCAACATTGAACGTGACATTTTTCAACTTCCTGCGTACGAACTCGACTCAAGGCATCATCAGTCTGCACAACTTTTACAACCAGCGTACAATATTAGCTCTGGCCAACGTCGTCACCACGTAGTCTCCCCTCGGCTGCAAAAATGGAACGCCCCACAGCGTTCGCACACTGTCACCATCTACCCATCCATTACTGACCTACTCCCCCGGAGCAGCAGGAAACATGGCATCGCCCGCCACACACGTTGTTCTCTTTCATAGTTCGTACGCTACCATCGTCAACGTTCCGCAAATAACAAGTTTTTAAAAACTTATGAGTACGCCATATTTTCGCCCAGCGCTATCGTATAACGCTCTACGAGTTACCGTGTAACTCTGGAGTTATCGCATAACTCTCAAGGCATCTCCGAACTCATTCATATGCCACAATTAATCAGTCTTTTCATTCTCAAAATGTACATCACCGGGTTATCGTGTAACCTCGAGGGTATCGTGTACCCTTTTTCTGGCTACATTCCTATAGAGTTATCGTTTTCTCCCTCCACATTCTCATACTTATTTCGACTAACTCTTTTTAAATCTCTCTCCTGGGCCTCGCTTGCCTCATTTCTCAACAGTTCTCTCAACCGTATTATAATTCGTTTTCTCCACTTTGCGAAACGCCCTTCGCTACAAACAGGCCTTCCTGTGTTTAGTACTCGCCACATCCCGCCATTAAAATTCAGTTTTACTGTAAGGCGGTCAAGATTGAAACGATTAAAATTAAGGCGGCTACGATTTAAAAAAAAAAAATTATTCGTTTCATGTTCCACAGAACAAATTAATTAGTCCAACTTCAGTAAACAAATGAAGGAGTTCTTTACGGTGAAAAATTACAATATTTTCCGAGACTTTACGTCCAACGTGATTAACACTCATCTTCACCAAGTTAAGATATTAGATCTTTAGAACTCGATCTCACAAT